>JAVYIG010007966.1:0-94889 GCA_035222895.1 Strongylocentrotus droebachiensis
CCTTTTAATATAATTTAAAATGGGGGGGGGGGGGGTTGCAATTAGTAGATATTTGGCCTCTATTTGTCTCAGGCACCCACATATTGTATCAAGCCCCGTTTTACCTAAGTAAAGGGTCACAGAGACCCTAATATTCCAATTAAATAGGGGACCTGGTACACATAGTATTACACTGCAGTCCTGAACTGACCCCCAACCCCCCCCCCCCCCCCCCCCCCTGGTATAAGGTGTCAGTGTAGAGATCTGAAATTAGAAAGATATTAAATCATGCAAATCTATTTCTTGCCTTCGGAAAACTGTTAACCTTTTAGCCTTTGGCCTAAGGAGCTAACAAGATACATGCAAAGTGTACAGTATCAATGAAAACATAATAAAGGTAATGCATGACTACCGAGCAGGTGAAATTCAATAGAGCCCCCCTCTTCCAAAAAATATATGATTTCAAAAAATTCTTTTTTGGGGAGACTAGACGATTACAGTTATAGACAGTCTATAACAAAACAAAGATAGATTACTTTGAAAGAAATGTATCAAGTAGAAAAGAGCGATTAAAATATTTAATGAAGATTAAAGGATCGTCATCAATGATCAATCAATGTCACAATCATTAATGTCAATCATGATCATTTATTTCAAAAAGCAAGATCAAAATTCAAGTAAAGCAAAGGACAAATAAATAGTCTACAGAATTTTGAAGGCAACACATAAAAGACATGATTTTCTTTTTAAATACTGAAGGGGGTGGGGTGTACATTAAGAAACCAGTGACAGTGTGAATGAGGTCAGTATGCATGAGACCAGTGGTAGTGGCAATCAACACATTGACAACAAGGGTGTTCACACTGACTGACTGTAGCAGGCAACAGTTGAAAACATTGAGCTGGTTTGCAGTGGATCCTTCTCAAATATCATATTGTCACGGTACATTCAGCCTAGGACACACATCGTAAGAAGACTACAAATCTGTCATACGATCCCTAGCAGTCTCCAGTGACGTGTGGGCCAAATTAAAGGGCAAACAACTATGAACTACACGCACAACATACCTGATGCAGAGCAGTCAAGCCATCGATATTAGCATAATTTATGTTCGCTCCTCTCTTTATAAGAGATTGGATCTCATCCAAATCCTCGCTTGCACAGGCCGCTAGAAACACACATCCTGCCGCAAATTTCACTTTAGCTTTCTTTGCATTTCTTTCAGCCGCTTCTCTATCAAATTCCGAATCTTTCCAGCGTTGAAGTTGTTCATGGCGGCGCATAAGCGCCGATTTCGGCTTCCCACCGGCGGAGCTAACCTCACCGTCCGCCATCTTTGCTAGCCGCTACCTCACCCGTTCCCAGCATGCATTTCGCGAACTCGAGCTCGAAGGGTATTTCGGATCGGGCGCAGACGTACGGCAATCCAGGCAGAGAGACAGGGACGGAGAGAGATAGGCGATGATGATGAAGAAAGATGCACCAATACAGAGGGACTCCCTTTCGATCCAAGGGGGCTGAGGTTGTCATGGGAAAGTGTGACGTAATTTTCTATTTTGGATGGTTCAGCCTTCCAACTTCCCTCCCTCCTCTGAGAAGCGCAGCCAATCAAAGTGAAGTGAGTCCACCTGAGCTTGGGTACTAGATGCTCCGAGCATCCCCAAGGCACCGAGTCCCTGGAACTCAACTCTCTTCCTTTTTCTTATCCAGCTGGGCCTCTTGTAGACAGAAGAGTTGGAAGGAAGTGTCACACACCATAAAATAAACGAACTTGATCTTTAATCAGTCGGGATGGCATAAAATGCGTGTTCGCATTTTTAATCTTCAGTTTTAATAGACAGGAGTGACGGGAAGGATGGCAAAACAACTTTTTATCAATTTTAAATCATTGAAAGATCTCATAAATCCTTACTAATAATAACTTTGTATCAAACTTGAGTGATATAAAAAAAGACAAACAATTTCCTTTGAACATACATTATTCACACCAATTTGCTTTTTGAAAACATTTTTCGTCAATCAGTTCAGAAAAACTCGAACTTGAAATGGCTTTTGATAACATGAAAAAAAATCATGGAACCTCTTGTTATCTCATGAAACTGAAAGGGGGCCTTAGAAGCTTGTTTTTTAAAGAACACATTGCATGAAAGTGCTCAAAACTTCATTCGCAAAGAGGCGGGGGCGCCATTTTCGCGCTTGTTATTTATTTATTTATAATTAGAATTTGTACCAGCTTTCTGGTGGGGTTTGGGGTAGATTTTGGAGGGGGATGGTGGTGGTTGAGGGAAGAGCTTACACATGAGCGCCATGGGCCATATTTGGGTGGCCATGTATTCACATGGTCGACTGCTTGCAGTGCAGACCTACCGGTCACCTGCCTGCCTCTCATTCCATGCCCTTATTTAGTGAAGGTATTCCTCGACTGACGTCATTTTACGGTCCCGAAACACAAGAGGGCGCTCTATCTCTTTCCCAACCGTGCAGCGAGTCGGAAAATGATATCATCGAGCTTTTGCGAAATGGGGCTGTCAGATAGAGTTGGATTGTAGGCGAGAAGCTATGGGGAGCGTATAGTCTGAGTCTGGAACTAATCAATGAGACACTGATGGAACTGATATTGTTCCGATAGCGAAATGGAAACAGAAGAAGGGGGTAGGGGACAGGGGGTGCTAGTTTGCCAGAGATCCTGCGGAGAAGTCGATTACTAATAACATCAAACTTTGCATAAGGCCCACCTTATGTCCTCTCCCCACTTCGTGATCTCAACAAATCATTCCCTCCCCCTCTATCGAACCCATCTCCTGTTTATGCCGCTGATAATAAGTTACTCCAGGGTACCGCAGAAAACCGAAGGTTGTCTTTCGAGGGCCCTTGAGTTGAAAGTTTCAGACGCAGAAGCGCATGATCAGCTAACGAGTAGATTATGAATGACTCGGTCGGTCTTTTGAGGGGAAAAAAGATAAGAAATGAAAAGAAAGGAAAGAACAAGAAGAACAAGAAGAAAGAAAAAGAGAAAAGAAAAGAAAAAGAAAACTAAACAAAAAGAAAAGACTGTAGAAAAAACAAACCGAGAAAAATAAAGAAAAAAGAACAGAAAAGAAAAGAACAGAAAAAGAACAAAACAGAAAAGAAATGAAAGGAGGAGAAAATAAAAAGACATAGAGAGCAAGAAAAATATAGATATAGAAAATAAATTATTTTACAATTCCTTCTGAAGTATTGTTCCTATAATACAATAGTTAGAAAATAGAAAAGACGTGTTGGGAGCAGATAAAAAAAGAAGCTGAACGATAAAGATTTCCTTTTATATACATAGAGGTCTTCTTATCAAATTATAACCAAAAAGGCCAAAAGATGTAAAGGATCTATCAAATGTAAAATAGTCAAAATTGAATTTTTTGAAGTGTAAGTAAAATAATCTGTAGTGAGAAAATGACAAATTTTAAACTTTAAGTCATTAGCAAACCTTGTCATTAAATCAAGAAAACCAAAAAAGCACATTTTTTGTTGAGGTGATTCAAAATTAGTTAAATGTTTAACCTACTAAAGGAAAAGTCCAGCCTGATATTAAATTGGTTTAAATAGAAGCAGCAAGATGAGAGAAAGTGATCAGTGAAAGTTTGAACGACCAATCAAACATAAATCGGCAACTCTGTAAACGCCTTATTTTTCGAGGTCCCCTCCCATTTGCCCTGTACTTAAACAATAATAATAATAATAGTGGGTTCTTGTATAGCGCTCATGTCAGTCAGATTTGACCCTCCTGGCGCTCCCGAACAGGGGCAATTTTTTAATTTTCCCTCAAGAAAATGTTCAATCACTTTTCATTCACCCTAAATAAAGTTATGACAAATGTGTTTTTAAACAACCCCTATATGAAACAAATAAAATGAAAATTTCATTTTTTTTCTTTCTTCTGTACAGAGCAAATTGGAGAGGAGCTTGCAGGATTAGGTCACAATATTGTTAATGTGTGTTTCACCAATGACAACTTCAAACATTCATAACTTTCCTATTTTGCTCAAACTTTCACTAATCTGTTTCTCTCATTTTGTAATGCTTTTATTGATACGAGCTAATTGTCAGGGGACTTCCCTATAGCTTTAACGCGCTATGACGCAACATCCATTGAAGCAATGGGGTAGCTCTGAGAGGTACATCACCATCGAAAGAGAAGAAGAAGGAGGAAGAGGAGGAAGAACAGAAGGAGAAGAAGAAGAAGAAGAAGAAGAAGAAGAAGAAGAAGAAGAAGAAGAAGAAGAAGAAGAAGAAGAGGAAGAAATGTTCAACCAATTAACGCGCTATATGACGCAATTAGGTCCATTGAATTGAAGCAATGGGGTAGCTCCGAGGGATACATCACCATCGAAGGAGAAGCCATGAAGAGAAGGAAGAGGAGAAAATTTAAGAAACAAAAGAAGGAAAATAATAAGAAGAATTGATTTGATTTGATGTTTATTTATTCCATATAAATAAAAAAATGTACATTTACAATCTTGCAACTTTAAATGTATGAACATTGACAAGGTATACTTGGAGAATAGGGGCCGTCTGAAGCATAAGCTTGGCATAACCTTGACGTGACGAAGATGAAGAAGAAGAAGTATAGAAGAAGAGGGGTATTTGATGAGGCGATGAAGGAGGAGAAAAGTAAGAATGAGAAAAAAGAGATCGAAGGAGAACTCACACCTAGTCTTGGGGTGGACTTCCTAATCATATTCTACTAAATGACGTCATAATTATATAAATGTGAAGTTTTATCCGGTTTTTAAAAATAAATGAATGTTCGTATGTTTTAGAGATAAAAGCTTTATGCGAAATAAAATTCCCATTTTTCATGCATGTATAGTGCCAATCGCATACACAGACTGTATTTCCCTAATTCTAACTTTACATAAATATAGACTCGAACAATGAAGTCAAAGGTGCAACAGGTTCTCAAAAGTGGTGGTGATGGCAGTTTCCGAGGTAGCGGCGGGTGGCGATGTGTGTTCTTATACTGGTGCCCTTCCCCCTCCCACGGAAAGGGCTTTTACATTTTTGGATGTCAAGAATAGGAATTCAAATGTATTTTGAGTTATAAAAGAAAAAACCGAAGTGGGAGGAGGAATGCTGAGATGCCGCCATTATAGAGAGTGTGGGAATCTTTGAAACAAGCTTATGATAGATCAGGGGACAGTCAGATGGGAAATAGACTTTTGGTTGCCACGCATTGACTGCAGAGGGAGCCACAATCGGAAATCAAACACGAGATATGAAATCATGGTCGAGATCCTGTCCAAAGTTGAACAATTTTGTACACAAGAGAAGAAAATAAAAGGTGAACCAAGCAGAATTCAGAAATTAGAATAAAGTCCTTTTTGGAAGTTGCAACATAAAATATGCAATATTATCAGCAAATTCATTTGATATTCGAGTGGAGATTATTATATACCAGGGCAAATTGAAATTGTTATAAGTCACCACTTTTATTCATTAGCTTTTATGACATACTGTTTCCATTATCATTTTCCTGGACACAAGAGGTGGGTTAAATACTGGTTACATATACATATGAGTTGGGGCGGGAGTTGAGAGAGAGAGAGAGAGAGAGAGAGAGAGAGAGAGAGAGAGAGAGAAGAGAGAGAGAAAGAGAGAGAGAGAGAGAGAGGGAGAGCAAGATAGAAACAGATATGTTAATAATTGAAGAGAGAAGAAGAGAGAGAGACAGAGAGAGAGAGAGAGAGAAAGAGAGAGAGAGAGGGGAGGGGAGGACTATACCAAATGGGACCAAATAACACAAACATCGATTTTGCCTTGGTAATCTAAGTTCATCACTTGAGAGGCACATTTTAGTAGGAGGGGCAGGAGTCAAAACCTGTCCCAGAAAGCAGTCACTTTTATTTTAGTTTGTTTATTATTGGAGGAATTTTCAGTATTAAAAGAAGCATACAACACAGATTTAGGTCTACAACAGGGACGTCTGTTTTGTCACGAATAGGCGATTCCGTAATGTAATCAAATTTAATGCACAGATCTTTAATTAATGCCTCTTACAAATTATTTCATTCACCTATTACGAACACTATGTCTTGTATGTCAATAGTTAGACTGCGAATTGCATATATATTACATGTAGTTAGGTAGGACAAAATATTTGTATCAGGGCACTTCTTAAAATATAATGAATGACATTATTACAGGTCCTCCATGAAAAGAAAAGCTCCGCATGATAACTAAAATTTGCTAAATTGACAGTTTAGCAATTGTGTGTCTTAAAACAAGCTGGAGAGTTTTCCGGCATTACATCACAGTGACATTACCGATTCAATCAATTTGAAATTCCCATTTGTATAATGAATACAGGCGCGGATCTACGGGGGGGTTTAGGGGGTTTAACCCCCCCCCCCTTGGGCGGCCACAAAAAAAAAAAAAAAAAAAAAAAAAGGAAAAAAAAAGAAGAAAAAAAAAAAAAAAAAGAAGAAAAAGAACGCACGCTGGAGAGAAACCCTTTCAAGTGCAAATATTGTGAGAAGATATTCAACTCATCTGGTAACTTAACCAAACACATGATAACTCTGGATATAACTGTGTATTTAACTGTTACTTGATTTAAAAAGACGTTATCATGCACTGCTTTTTATGGTCTCCATTGTGTTAATAGATGCCAGGAAAACATCACTTACGGGGTTCAAATAAACACCCCAAAAAAAATCGGCTCGCCGCTTCGCGGCTCGTGGACGATGCTCTGCATCGTCATTATTTTGGTCAAACCCCCCCTTAGCAAAAAGCTAGATCCGCCCCTGGAATACAACTTTCAATAATTCATAATGTTCTTATTGTTTTTCCAAATTTGTTCAAACTTTCACCAATCTAGAAGAAATAAGGAGAGAGAAAGAAATCAGTCTTACAATGTAGAATAAAACAGAAAACGGACAAAGGAATCGAAGATGAAGTAGAAAATGAGGTATATATATATATATATATATATATATATATGTTTAAAAATGAATCTAGATCTACATGTAGATGAATAGGCTAAATGTAAACAAACAGATATCGGCCACGCCCATTTTTGTCAGTCGATAATTTCAGTCGGCTCAGACGTGGCCTGAATTGGACTGCTAGCTTCAAGATTTTTGCTCGCAAACCAAATCAAACACGAACGAACTCGAGATGGCTTCTCCGTCAAAGACGATATCAACGCTGAAAAAGGACAAGAAAGAGGAGTCTTTCCTCGACAAAGTCACCACATTAGGAAGGAAAAAGAAAGCAAAAGAAGGTAACGTGCTGATAATGTACTGAAAAAATGTGTTTGTTTGTTATTTTATGAATTACTGGGAAGGCAATTATCGGTTTCGATTTTCGCATTCTTCGCATTCGTTGTGAATGTCTCATCAATTTCACGCCAGATTTCCGTATTGGGGTGTGGGCTTGTTGAGATAACAAATACATATTTCAAAATCAAACGCAATGTTTATGAAATCAGTTGAATAGAAATTCATGCCTGTATAAAAATACACCATAGATCTGTTCCATTTGATTGTTGCTGAAAAACTGTTTGTGTAATTTGTGGTTTTGGTCCCATGCACAGAGTTTTATGTAGGATGTCATGATGTGGACTATGAAAGTTTGATACAATCAATTCAAATTCATTTTCTTCCTCCCACTTCTCCTGAGCTCCTCCTCCCCTTCCTCTTCTCCTCCTCCCCTTCCTCTTCTCCTCCTCCACTTCCTCTTCTCCTCCTCTCCTCCTCTCCTCCTCTCCTCCTCCCCGTCCTCCCCTCCCCTCTTTTTTTTCTTCTTGCCTTCTTTTGTCTTCGTCTTAACTGGGTCCTTCTTTACTTCTGTCCTTCTCTGTTGCATTTTCTTCTATTCCGTGTCCTTCACTCCTCCCCTCCTTCCTCTTCTTCATCTTCTTGTTCTCTCTCTCCCACCCCTCTGCCTTGTCATCCTCTCTTCCCTTCTCCTTTTCCCTCCTATTTTTGGTCTTGGTCTTCTTCTTGGAGTTTATCCTTTTTCTGCTCGAAGTTTCTTCTTCTTTTTCTTTTCCTTTTCCTTTTCCTTTTCCTTCCCAACAATGGCTTAGTAATCAGTTAAGAAATTATTCCAATTTATTATGTAATTCTGTTGTGGCTCATGAAGATTAACCACTAAACCTCTTTCACTGTTTCTCCCTCTCTTTCTCTCTCTAGATGACATTAATGATATTGGAAGAGCAGCGCTGGAATCACCGGGCAGCCCTGTTGATATTAACCCAGACACATTTATCATGGGTAAGTAAAGCCTTTACTTTACTGAAGGCTACTTCAAAAGAGGATTTCATCATCTCTATTTTTATTTATTTTCTTTCATCTAAGTGTACATGTATCTCTATCTCTCTTGTTGGAATAGTACATTTTCGTTATGTAATCAAATTCAATTAAAAAAACTTGACAAAGATTTATGCATTTAATTTGATTACATTACGAAAATTGACTAAGGAGATTTCTCTTAAACCATTGCTTAAACCTGATGGCCTCATGTTTAATAAATGAGAAATTATGATTATTATAATTTTTGCAATTGTTAAAGATTTTTGTATAAAATAAATATTTCTCTGATACTTCAACACCCATTAATGGTATTTTCACCAAGTCTGGTGTCAGCGAATTATGAACTACTGCTCATGGAAACTGACTACCATCTCCCTTTTTTGTGTGTGGTTATGTATAGGAAACCAAATGTTCTAATATTATTAACCAGTTCCTTGAAATGTAATAACAGGATGCGAGTGTCATTCACTTCCTGTTTATGAATGATCTGATAGCATTGAGGTCACAAGGTCACAGTGGTAGCAGGAAATGACAATCCGGTATACCTTTTGGGGTTGCTAACTGCTAAGACCAACCTTGTATGTCAATGTGGCTATGTACATGTGTATATTTTGATAAAGAAAAATAATGAGTTGAGTCCATAGGAGAAATCTCTTATACTTCATACATGTACAGTTAGAGCTAATCTTGAGCTCCGGTATGGGAATCGTATTTTGAGAGAAAATTGCTTTGATTTATTCTGGATCGTTTATCCTGCAGTAGATTGGTTGTTTGAACCAGTGAAATAAAAAATGCACAAAAACTTACTTGGCATCATCTTTGATAAAAACCACAACTCCCATTTGCACAAAGTGACCTGTGTTAAGCACATGGTATCGGGCATACTTACCCGGATTTCCGTATCTTTCTAGGCTCATTATTCAGCCACTAAACATTTTCTACCAAAATTTATTTTCTCTTCATTTTTACGTCAAATATCTTCATTCAATATTAACTCCCAACTTTACACTGAACACCTTTCCTTCCCCTGAAACGAAAGGCTTTTACCTTAATGGCCGTAATGCAGAATGGATACCGGTATGCGCCTTGCAATGGTGTTGGCTATATGGTTTGTTGATTATTTTGTGTTTTGTTTTTGACAGAGGAGGGCGAAGAAAGATCTATGATAGAACCCGACTCAAAGGATTCACCCAAAGTCAAAGAACTCAGCGAGGTAAGTTTCACCCATAGATGGTAGAGGAATTTTTAGGTCCAAATCAATCAGATTTGTCTTATCCTTTAAATGTAAACTCTTGAAACAGTGGTATTTTTCCTTTATGTAATGCCAATTTTTCTAATAAAGAGACATTTGTCTGATAGTAATAAAATTAATGGATAGAAAGTGCTCGAAAGTTTAGAAGATTGTCATTTTGTTTTGAAAAAAGGGATTCTCCCATGGTCAAAGAACTCAGCGAGGTAAGTTTCACCCATAGATGGTAGAGGAATTTTTAGGTCCACATCAATCAGATTTGTCTTATCCTTTAAATGTAAACTCTTGAAGAAGTGGTAGTTTCTCTTTATTTACTTCCAATTTTTCTAATAAAGAATCACGTATCTGATAACGGTAATTTAAATGGACAGAAAGTGTTCAAAGTTTTAAAAGATTGTCCTTTTTTATTGAAAAAAACAGCATTGATTTGAACTGTTGAGAATATTGCCAATTCAAGAATTTTAATGTTGATGATGATGATGATGATTCACAGCATTTGTATGGCGCCATATATCTGTTTAAAAAACATTCAAAGGCGCGAGCTCCTCCAATAAAGTTAGCATTTAAATGTCTGAAGGAAGATGTGAGTTTTGAGGTATACACCTTGTCAATTTCGCGAATAAATGATAGGAGGGAATTCTACAGGCGAGGAGCAATAGCGGAAAATGCCCGGTCTCCATATCCCTCAGGATGAGTAATGGGCATCTGGAGAGTAAGGCCAGATGAGCGAAGTCCAGGGCGAAGATGACGCCGCTCAATTAAAGATGACACATCTCCTGGGGTCTGACTATGAATTGCCTTAAATGTGAGCAGCAGCACCTTGAATTTAATTCTGCTCAAGACATAATTTTTGCATGTAACTCTGTACCAAAAGAAGCAGGAAATATGCCTTTACCAAAACATGGATGATATGTCCAGATTATCATGAATGCTTGGCATTCTCTCTTATGTCACTGTCTGTAAACATGCTCTCTTTCTCTATCTCTCTCATCTTCTCTTTCTCTCTCATCTTCTCTTCCTCTCCCATCTTCTCTTTCTCTCTCATCTTCTCTTTCTCTCTCATCTTCTCTTTCTCTCTCACCTTCTCTTTCTCTTTCTTTCTTCCTGTCTCTTTTTATGTACATCTCTTTCTTTGTGCCATTTCCTTCTTATATACCCTCTCTCTCTTTCTCTTTCTCTCATCTTCTCTTTCTCTCTCATCTTCTCTTTTTCTCTCATATTCTCTTTTTCTCTCATCTTCTCTTTCTCTTCCTTTCTTCTCTTTCTCTTTCTTTCTTCCTGTCTCTTTTTATGTAAATCTCTTTCTTTGTGCCATTTCCTTCTTATATACTTTCTACCTCCCTCCCCTCTCTCTCTCTCTCTGTCTCTCTGTCTCTCTCATTCTCTCTCTCTCACACTCTCCCTCTCTATTTCCTTTTTGTCAGGTTCTCATCAGATGGATCAATGAAGAGCTGAAGGACCAGAGAATAATCGTACGCGACCTGGAAGAAGATCTCTACGATGGACAAATCCTTGGTAACCTCGTTGGTATGTACACAGTGTTCCAACAAAAGTAAACATATTTACAACCTCATATTTTAAAATTAATTGCACCTACTTGTAATATGACACCATATCTATAATTGTAGTACTTTTGTTGAGAAGAGGAGAACAATCTTTATAGATCAATGGCGACCTTGTCGGTATGTACACAGAGTTTCAACAAAAGAAAACATATTCACAACATCCTTTTTCTTAGAATTGATTGCACCTACTTGTAATTTGACATCATAGCTATAATTTTAGTACTTTTGTTGAGAAGAGGAGAACAATTTTTATGGATCAATGGCAACCTTGTCAGTATGTGCAGGATGTTTCAATTATATTTTAAACAAATGTTGAGTTACATCATGCAACTCTTTAAAAAGGGATGTAAGCTCCACTAAGAAGTCTACAGGAGAATGAATAGAACATTGCCTATTGGAGTATTCTTTGCTTACAAAGGAATCCAATGTTGATATATGTTTAAAGATAAAGTTGAGTTCTGGTCATGTGATTGCATAGTGAAAGAAACTGTGTGGAATCGATCAGAAAAGTTGATCATCTAGCATATAAGTATTGGTGTGTACTGCAAGGTTCTGTAGCCATCAAAATGATGAGAAATTTGGCCCAGTCTTGGTAAAGTAACAAACACTGTACACAGAAAGATGTATATGAGATTACACAAACATGTATCATAAAAATCGGGCCTCATTTTAAAGCTGTTACTCGTCATATTTAGAATATAAAGGCATCTAATGAGCCATGCTTTTCAGGGAACATTTTTCTCTCTGATGTTCTTCCATACTTGCATAATAACAATGCTAATGCTCACAAATTATTGTTCACCTCTCCCGAGAACTCAACCTTCTCTTTAATGTGTTTCAACAAAATGATTGTTCTACGTAGTATCAGTGTTATTTAAATTAAAAAAATCATAATTTCTTCCTTTTTCTGTAGAAAAATTAGCAGGGATCAAGTTTGAAGTGCGTGAGGTGATGCAGGCAGAGATCTTCCAGAAACAGAAGATCAAAGCCATCTTGGATTACGTCAACAAACTCCTGAATCTACCCAGATGGAACAAGGACAAATGGAGTGTAGACGGTGAGTAAATGAACCACAAACCAAGAGGAAGTGAAGTATTGGTAAAGTTAAAACAATAATAATAGTGGGTTCTTTTATAGCGCTCATGTCTGTCAAACTTTTATTACCCCCGTGCAAGAATAAACATAAAGCTAGAATGGAACAATGTAAACAGAAACTAAAGGAACAAAGCACATGAAAAATACCAAGCTCTGATTATCAGCCAGAAGTAATGGGGAAACTAGGTGTAATGCCAGCCATTTAATAAAAAAGGGTAGCTAGAATATTATGAGTGCCATTATGAGTTCTTCTTGTGAACACAGAATAGGGGCGGTGAGCTAAATATATGCAGCTTCTAGCGCTGCAAAGAGTTTTGAAGGTTTCTCGCTCAGCTGAGAACTGAACCAAGATGAATTGAATTTTTCAGCATAATTAAACTAAGAAAAAAAAATGTAATTGCTAAGAACTGAAGAGGCTCTATGGCTTAGTGGTAGAGCAGTGGTCTTGTAACTGGGAGGTACAGGGTTCTAAATTAATGCACTCATGCCCTTTGGTAAGGCATTAATCCTCATTACCAAGTCCCTTGGAGAGAACTTTAAGCAGTACATGTAGATCCACTGGTAGCTTACTTACAAGCATACACATGCTTAATTAACAATCAGATAAAAAATCATCAATCAATCAATCATGTACTCATACCTTGGATATCATTCCTTGTAAGTAGGCATCAAGTTATATAAAACTTATTTGCCCTTCGATGTCCGCTAGTGCGTTACCCTTGAATTTGGCGCTGTCAGTAACGGATGAACATGGACAGTTGAATAATTAATCAGGATTCAACTTGTCCTTCTTCAGTGACCAGTACATATCAAGATTTGATTTAAAAGAATGGAGTGATGGACTGTTTTTATTTCTTTGATTGTCTCATCATCCTGCAGCTATCCACTCCCGTAACCTGGTGGCTATCCGACATCTCATAGTCCCTCGGAGAGGACTTAAAAATAAAGACCGGTTATGGTCATGCGATTGCATTGTGAAATCGATCAGAAAAGGTTGATGTACTGCAAGGTTCTGGAATAATCAAAATGATAAGAAATTTGGCCCACTCTTCATAAAGTTACAAGCACTGTACACAGAAAGATGTATATTGCACTACACACACGTGCATGACACATGCGTTTTTATCTCTCACAGGCCAATAGATAAACTAATTTACCAAATATATCAATTAGTAGGTGTTTTCCCGGCAAAATATTTATCATCGTGTATTATTCAAAACATATTCTTTCACATGATTGGTAATAAGAGCTTCCATTTCATTTTTTGAAATTGGGGCGTTTCCAATACTGGTCTTTACCTTTAAAGCTGTCGGTCCCCTGATTGTTTACATATGCATGCTTAATTAACATTCAAATAAAACAGGACTTGAAGCAGTAGGTCTCCTGGTTGCTTACTTACAAGCATCCACATGCTTAATTAACAATCATCAATTAATCACATACTGTTTTGATTGTTTCATCACCCTGTAGCTATCCACTCCCGTAACCTGGTCGCCATCCTCCACCTCCTTGTCGCCCTCGCCTTCCACTTCAAAGCCCCCATCATGATCCCAGAGTTCGTCATCGTCAAGGTGGTCGTTGTCCAGGTATGATGATTTACTGTAAACCAGGGCCCTATCTTTAAAGGCACCGTTTAACAATATTAACTCTGAGATGCATGGCTCTATGTGGTATCAGTGTCTGTGATATGGTGTAATATATTGAAGCTCTACAAAAATTGAGCTTCAAAATGATCATGAAGTAACTAAAAAAAGTAAAAATCTTTGAGTGACAGGTTTTTACCATACTAATTTCCCCCAATAGACTGTAGTGTTATAAAAAACATTAGGAAAACGTTTTTTGAAAATTTTGATTTCCAATCATAAACATTTTAATAATCAGACAGGCGATCGGCTTGTAAAAGTCATGGGGTTCCTGACTGACCTGAAGGTTTATAGTTATAATTGCAGCATTAGCTAAATCCAGGATTTTTTTTAAGAATCTGAGACAAAGATACCCAATCCCTTTAGGAGAGTTGCGATTGATCAGAATCAATTGCAAGTCCTCCAATCAATCGCAAGTTTACAGTCTCTTATACTTAGTTGCGATTGATATCATATTAGAAGACGGCCCAGAATTGCATCACATATATAAAAGTTGATGAAATTTTCTTTACCAAGCAAATCTAAAGAGAAGCCTGCAAGACACGTCACTGTTGCCAATTTGTGTTTCACTGATGACAACTTAAACATTTCATAACTTTCTTATTCTTAATCCGAATTTGCTCTTCAAACTTTCACTTGCCTTCTCCTCTCATTTTTTTGTGGATTTTATCAAAATCAACTGAATAACAAGGTGGATTTCCCCTTTTAAGTTAGAAATGGTGTTGAGTCCAAACGTTGAAGTAAGGAATTGACTGGTGTGCAGCATGTATTGATATGAGATTGTATTGATCCGTTAGCAAGAAACTTCATTTCATAAAATTGTTTTGTTTCTTTTCGTAGAAAAAGGACGGTATGCTGCAGACGTCAAGGGTGGAGGAAGAAATAACAGCCACCAATGAGTGAGTAATCTCAAATATGTTCTCATTTTATAAAAAAATCTAAACATTAAAAAAAACCATTTTGTTAGCATCTTACCTTATCTGTGTTGTTTTTGTTTTACTTTCTCGTCCTGATTTGTCTTTCTTCCATCTTATATTTTTCTTTTCTTTTTCTTTTTCTCTCTTTTTTTCCTTGCATTAATTTATTCCTTTTTGTATCCTTCTCACTTCTGAATTCAACCAAAATTTATTTGTGTATCTCTCTCTTTTCTACCCCACCTTCTTTCCCTTCCTTTCCTCTCTCTATCTCTTTCTCTTTTTACCCCTCTCTCTATCTATCTTTCTATTTTCGCCCTCCTTTCTCTCTCTTTTTCTCTTGTCCCCCCCCCCCCCGTTTCATTATATCGCTGTTTTTTTCTCTCTCGTTTCCCCCCTCTCTCTATCTCTCCCTCTATATTTATATTTCCAAGTATTTCTGTCACTCACATGTGTTCTCCAACCCCCTCTCTGAAAGCAAATTCCATTTGTATAGTCCATACATGGCATGACGGCAGGTCATGTCTACAAAGTTAGTTCTGAATAAAATGTATTCAATTACCCCGACAATTCATCCGCATGAAGTAGGAATGACGGGTTGCGTTTTTAAAAACATTTATTGCTGCATCCATGCCTCATCATTTTTTGTCCAAATTAGAATGTGCCGGACATGTCTTTAGCATACGGTTGTGGAAATATGTTCCATTACATTGAGAATCATATTGTTCATGCTGCATCAGTTTTTGTCCAGATCAAAATTCATTTCTGTAGCGACCTGTTAATTTTTTTTTTTCCATTACTTTGAGAATCCAATTTGTATTTAGAATCATGTTTTTCCTGTATTGCTCCATTCGTGCTTCATCAGTTTTTATCCAAATCAAAATTATATTCTGTAGCGACCTGTTACAAAGATGTTTTTCCTATTGCATTTAGAATTCCAATGTTATTTAGATTTTAAAATTCATATATTTCTGCTCCATAGCCTAGTATTCATTGTATCAGATTAGTTTCGGGATTCTTCCGCAGAACTTTTTAGAATTACTGCATGTGATAGGAAGTGGCCTCTCTGACCACCGACCAGGGCTCTGTTTCACGAAATTAGTTATCAATAACAAGTTCCAATAACTGTTATAAGCTACTGAAATTGTGGCTTCTCATTGGCTGAGAGCAAAGTTGTCATGAAATTTTAGAATTTGTTATTGATAACAATTTTTATGATACAGGCCCCTGAAGGAGAATCTTCTTGTCATAGGGCCCTGTTTCATGAAACTTGTTATCAATAACAAGTTACAAGCTACTGTTATAAGCTACAGAAATCGTGGCATCTGATTGGCTGAGAGCAAATTTGTCATAGAATTTCAGAATTTGTTATTGATAACAGTGTTTATGAAACAGGCCTTTGAAAGAGAATCTTCTTCATAAACCGCCCCCCCCCCTCATGGTAATCTACCTGTGTCTTCTAACATACGTAGATGAATAATGTGCTCGCATACAGGTCAAAAGCAAGTGGTCTTTCTCTAAAGGTGGTCTTTATATACAGGTTTGAGGGTAAAACTCTCACTTCATAAACTGCCCTTGTGTCATTTTCTAACATGAAAAGATAAATTATTTGCTCGTGTACAGGTCTGTGGCGTGGTTTCATGTAGAACAGCGCAGGTATACCAGAAAAAAAATGGCTACTATCTATATCATCATCGTCATCTTATCATATGCAAATTATAATCCAAGCAGCTCATGTTGACTAACAAAAGGATCATGTCAATATTTAGGGTTCCTGCATGTCTTTCATTTGTTTTAAAGTTTTTGAATATGGCTCCATTGTTTGCAATAAAGGACTACTGATTCCATGTTACATACATACATTGGATGAGTCAAATTCATTCATTCATTCATTAACTCAAATATGAAAGTTTAAAATGATTTTTGGAAATCACATGCAACTCAAATGATACTCATTTATATTATAACACTTTTGAGGCCACAGTTTGGCCTTTTCCATTTTGAGAGAACGAAACAAATGAAAGAACTGAATGTAGGATGCATGTTGCCTCTCTTTTTTTTATCCTGAATTTAAAAAACAACTGAGTAATGATCTCCAAAATATATTTGATTTTACCAGCAGTAGTAAAATATGCAAGCCGCCGCCCTGGTAATAGTTAGAAAAATCATAAAGCTTTTATAGAAACAAGATGTTTATTTTTTGCCTGCCCATCTGCCTCAAACAACAAATGAAATCAATCTTGCAGTAACAGTGAATGGAATTAAAAATGGTGAATTTGTGAAAATAAAATGGTGAATTTCTGCTAAATTGTTGTTCATTCTTTCAATTATGTAACCCTGTACAAACATTGGTTTATTTTTACTTTAATTTGGATATTTTCTTTGGGGAACCGTTCATTTATTTTCAGATGAAAATAAGAATACTATGATTTTTGTAAAATTATGTTGTTCATGCCTAATATAGTTAAGCAGGATTAAGTTAGAGTTTAATGAAATGTGTTCAAATGTTTTATGAGTGTACAGTATGTTCATCATGGAAGGAGGTATCATCTTACACGTATGTCAATGAGTGACATCAATTCAAGAGAATATATTAACATCGATTGGTTCATCTTTGTAAAAAGCATGAAAATACATTGCAGTTAAAATCATTAGACTAAGCGCATGACGACTATATTTCTTTTAAGACCAGCTCAGGAATAATCTTTTGAGAGCCAGAAGAGTGCTAACATAGTAGCATCTTTAATGCCTTTTTGGCTCTCTACAGTCAAAAATGTTTTATTAAAAATCTCATACTTGTAATTACTATGTTTACAAGGCTTCATATATGCGTAGAATTTGTTTTAATGATATCTATGCAAATAAAGAGTTTTTGCAGTCATTGTAGAAAATTATAAAATTTGGTAGAATTCTTTTATTTTGTATACATTATATGTTATTTTATGATTTTATTTAAATTTTGATTTGCATGGTGTATTTTTTATTTGTTTTCTTTGCTATAGAGTTTTACAATTTGATTTCAAGAGATTGCATAGGAATTTATCATAAAGACTTTCTTTTGTAGAAAAAACTAACATCAATATTGAATTATGCAGCCTCAGTTTATAGCGAGATAATCATTGAAATACAGCATAGTAGTATCAAAGCAATATATTTCATGTAGCATAGACGTTCATATAACATGTAATTCATGTGAATAAGAAAATAGAGATTACAAAATGTATTCATTTGATATGATTTTGGTCATTGGTATTAAAATGAAATGGGTTAAATGTATGCAGATTATTATAGTTTTATATATTATTTTGTTTTTCAAACATTTGATTTTCGGTTTCTTCATCTGCTGCATGTAATAAGGCTGTTATAGTACACAGCCATAAAAGTCATTGAAAATACATGTAGAGGTGTTGTGGTCTAGTGGTTGTGTCACTCAACTGTGGATCACATGGTTCATGGTTCAAGTCCTGCCACAACTAATGACTCATAGCGAGACGTTAATCTATGTGTGCCACTCTCTACCCAGGTGAAGTAAATGGGTGCCCGGTAAGAAGGAATTCTTTTGATACTTTAACACCTGGGTGGAGAGTGACAAATGTAAATTAATGTCTAGCCAAGGGACGTTGGTGCCGGGCTGGGATTTGAACCCTGTACCTTATGGTCTACTGTTTGGGGACTTAAAGGTGGAGGGGAATGGAAAAGACCTTCCCTTTATACTGCATACAAGTCCTTACAAAATGAGTATTCATTCATTCAAAGATGACATATTCTATTAATTCCATTAAACCGGACTCTTAGACTAAGCCATATTGAACAAAGGGGAACTTTCTGAGTTAAACTTTGACTTAACAGTGTGTTTTGAATACAGCCCACAGTGTAAAATGTTGTAAGTACATGGACCATTGTGTCTCACCATTGTGTATAGAATTAGAATATAAACATTCTGGACTAGAACATTGCAATGTAAAAGTGAAAATTATTGTCTAAAGAATAGACATCTCAAATCTCAAATTTTCAATTGTAGTACCTATTTGAATCCATTTACCGGTATATCTGTTCCATATTGGTTCTTAAAGTCCAAGATCTTTGAATAATGACATTTGTGTTTCACTTTCTTTGTCAAGCGGCCTTCAAAGTATAGTATGTAGAAGAAAAAAAAGAGAAAAAAATACCTAGTCCACTTAATGTAGCAAGGTTACATGAACCATAGCGAATTTATTGATATCATCGTTTAATATTTTGATATATTTGTTTGAGTAAATGGTAAGTATTAATCTTTAGTGTTTCACTTAGTTTGCTTTGAAAAAGTCATCCCTTTCAAACAGTTTTGCTTTATATACTGGTAATGTAATTATTTGGATGGTTTCATAAGAATGCATAGCGATTGCATAGGGAGATTCAGTTGATATCAGAAGTACTGAAGTATTATTATTATATTATATGTTGTAGCACCTTGATTTAAATTATGGTGGAAAGTGTGTAGTAGAACTACTTATTATTATTAGGTCAGAACGTCTTGTTTATGTCTGTATCAATAAAAATTGATGTGAATAATAACTTTTGTCTTCCCATCTTACTTTTCCCTTTTTACTCCTGTGATTTCTCTCTCCCCCACTTTCTCTCTCTCTCTCTCCCTTTATCTCTCTCTCTCCCCTCTTTCTCTCTCTCTCTCTCTCTCTCTCTCTCCCGCTCTTTCTCAATCTCTCTCTCCTCTCCCCGCCCCCCTCTTTCTCTCGCTGTTTGAAATCTAATAGGGCCATTGGAGGACGCTTCGGTGAGTATATTGATATTATGTTATTATTGAAGAAAGCTTTTACTTGTGAGTGTTTAATTGAACTTTTTGATTAATTGTCCTCGTACTTGTGGTCCAACTAAGTTTGTTTGTTTTTGTTTTTTTCTCTTTTAGAGCATTTGTCATTTATGAACTTTCAAAAGTTGAATATGGACTATCAAGAGTTACAGAGTTGTTTCTTGTTTAGTAAATTCATCTCGAAAACTATTGCACAGCCTCCCGCTCCCTTGATTGCTCTACAGCTCTCTAGAATTAAATCTGGCTTGTAAGATTGTTACCCCCACCCTACTTGCCGACACAAGTTAAAGATGGGATTTAATTAGAAGGGCGATGGCTCAGTGGCAGAGCAGTGGTCTCGTAACCGGGAGATCCAAGGTTCAAAACCAAGTGCCCTTTGGTAAGGCATTAATCCTCATTGTCAAGTTCCTCAGATTGGACTTGAAGCTGTTGGTCCTCTGGTTGCTTACAAGCAAACGCATGATTTCTTAGCAGCCAGGTAAAACAAACCAACCCACCAACTTTCTTCATGCTTTTTTATCATATCTAGACACAAAACATGCAACCACTCCCCCTGTAAAAAAGTAAATGGGCAAAATAAAACAACAAAGTTACTTTTTTTAACTCTTCAATTTGGGCATTTAAATCTAATGGAAGATGGGATTTAATTAAATATTTTATCATTTGAACTCTTTCATGTTAACAGAACGTGATGCCTTTGACACCCTGTTTGATCATGCACCCGACAAGCTCAATGTCGTCAAGAAGGTAAGTGACAATGGACGACCTTGTGCCCTGCGATACCATTAGAGGGCAGTGCATTACTTTGATCATAGCTACATGTAGTTTAGAGAGGTAGTTGTGTCAACAGAAGTTGCTCCTCATTGGTCAGTCATTTTCAAATAATTCCCTCCCATAGAGATTGCACATTACAGGGCACTATTCAGAGCTCAACAGAGGGCACACCAATAGAGGGCAGTGCATCACTTTGATCCTAGCTGCTCCTCATTATTCAGTCATCTTGTGGAGCCTCAAATAATACCCTCCCATAGAGATTGCACATTGGAGGGAACTATTCAGATTTACATCTCACAACTATCTCTCTCCATATGCCATGGGCTTGATAGCCTTTGTTATATACCTCACTTAAGTAATCCAGCAATCTGATTGGTCGAAATTGCATTCATAAACTTTAACTGTTCCTGTAAAAACAGACCTATTTTCCCAATAACCATGGTTATTGGGAAAATAGGTCAGTCTCCATGGTTACCCCATAGGTTTATATGTTAAAAAATGGTTTGAGCGATTGAGGATACCGTACGTGTGCGAATAATTGGTCGGTAATTTTAATACAATTGAATCTCGATCGATCTTACCGACAATTTTATCTTGCATTGTTGACATGAAGATGAAAATAAACTTCCAAAAACAAAAAAACAACATCTGCCGATAGATCTTGATCTAAAGTTCGTGCCAATATGCATTGCAAAAGTAAAAGAAGGGCCGGTTTAATCGAGCAGCCGCGAAGCATCCACCACTCGAAGCCGTTTTCAATCCATTTTAATCTATATATTAGAGAAAACTGCACAGTATGTTAACAGAGCGCGATGGCCGAGCGGTATAATGCGCTGACTTTAGTTACATCACCTTTTGTATGCTAGAGATCGAATCCCATCTTCGACAAAAGTTTTTTAATTTTTAATTTTTAATTTTTTTGTCTATTTTTTTTTGGCATATAAAAGTATTAATGACTGCTTTAATATTCAAGAAATAGTTGTTTTTATACGCTCTCGGGAAGGTTACAATTGGGCTATTGCCCTCGGCACGCCTCGGGGCAATAGCACAATTCTAACCTTCCCTTGAGCGTATAAAAACAACTATTTCTCTCAAAGCAGTCATTAATACTATACTATACTACATGTAGCTGCTTGATCAGGATTTATAACAGGATTTGTGATACAGTTATTGTAACTTGTTCTTCTTGATAACAAGTTTTATAAAAAGGGCCCTGTTTCATAAAACTCATCATTCATAACAATCGCTGAAATTCTATGACAAACTTGCTAACAGCCAATCATATTCAGGGATTTCAGTAGCTTGTAACTTGTTCTTGATAACCATTTTTGTGAAACAGGTTCCAGATCTTCATGATGCATACAATGATTTGCAGGATCAGGACCCTGTTTCATAAACACCAGCTCTCAATAACAAATGCTAGAATCCCATCACAAATTTGCTCACAGCCAATCATATGCAATGATTTCAGTAGCTTATAACACTTATTGTAACTTGTTCTTGATAAAAAGTTTTATGAAACTGGGCCCTCATCTGTAGTAGATGTGAAGTCATTGATTATTGTTATTAATAATCTATAAAGTCCACTCCAAATTTTATTAAACCGAAACAGAAATTCCTTTTGCCCAATTGATCGTGAGCCCGGCAGCCACTGAGCAGTGCCAGATCGACGTTGCTCTATCCTTTATTGTTGAACACCAAACAAGGTAGCAACAACTCCCATCTTTTAACGTCCTTTGGTATGACGCGGCCGGGGTTCGAACCCACGACCTCCCGGTTGGGAGGCTGACGCTCTACTGACTGAGCCAACACACCGGTTGATAAATTTTCCACATAGTTTACATTCACAATTGATGAAAGTGCACTTAAATTCATGTAACCTGACTGCATTAGGCCATTTTGGTAATGTAACCAAATTTATGCATATGCCTTTGTAAAGCACCTCCTACAAATTATTTCACCCACCCGTTACGATTAATGGTATTTCAATAGTCAGAATTCAAATTGCATACATTAGTAGTTGGTAGATCTTCTTCTTCTTCTTCTTCCAGTTAAGTACAGACCGCCGTTGGCGTATTATCGTACTGGTATTATTGTGCTTGTCGATTGCCCAGATGAATAGTACAAATAAAAAATCCCAATACAAATTGATATTATGTGCGGCTAAAAAAAACAGAAGAGGCTTAACGAAGCCTCATAGGTTAAACATTATGACTTGCCCTACCTAACAGCAGGAAATATATGCAATTTTCATTCTGACTTTTGAAATACAATTATTTGTAACAGATGAATGAATTAGTTTGTGCCAAGGCACTTACATGTAAGTATTGATTTGGTTACATTACAAGAATGGCCTACATGTAGTAGATTTTGTTATAAAGAAGATTTTGTTATCGTGGTATTGTTTCTGTTTTTCTTTTCTCACAGTCACTGATTGCCTTTGCTAACAAACATCTCAACAAACTCAATCTGGAAGTCATGGACTTGGATAGCCAGGTGAGTTGAAGTTGTTCATCTTGTGAATAGTTATCCTGTATAAATACTATACCACACCATTACTACAAGATACTTAACTTTCTTGATATGTGTATCATCCTTCATAATGATGTGTTCTTTATCTTATCGCTGGGTCTCCTATTATTGGTTTGTTACAACCCCTCTACACTGCGAAATATATCACAAGATACCTTACTTTCTTGACTTGTGCACTCTCTTGCTACTTCTATATTGCAGTGTCATTCATCTTTTTGATTGATCTTGTATAGAGATGATATATATACACCCTTATTTTCTTTCTTTGTGTATTATACTCCTAGTTCCATGATGGTGTGTTCTTTATCTTGTTGATGGGTCTTCTGGAAGGCTACTATGTACCTCTACACTGCTACCACATGACCCCTACGACCTTTGAAGAAAAGGTAAAGTATTATTCTGTACTCCAGACACAATAAGTTTCCCCATATCCTCAGTAGAAATTGGTTTAGCAGAGTCTGGAAAAAGTAGATTGTTCCTTGTGATCACCTCCTGTTGAATAGGGTGGATTCACAATTAATAGTGCCCCCACTGGCAAGCCGCAACAGTCCAACTTTTCTGCTCGCGAGTCGACTACTTTCAATCAGTGCAGCAAACGCTAGAAACAAATTGACCTGACGAAAGTAGTCCAAACTGTAAATTCATTTAATGAATGAATTAATCAATTAACAAATATTGAATTAGGATTTCAGATCAGAATCATCACCCAACCATCCATTGATTCTGACTGAAATTTTGGCCTGATTTTGGACAAAAATCAACACTCCCTTTTTTTCTTTTCTTTTAAAAGTGACAGAGATATCATATTGTTATTGATGGGGTCAATTTGACCACTTTTTCTAGCATCAGGGCACATTTTGACATGGAATAGACCTTCAAATCTCCTTTGCTGATAGTAATGAATGGAAAAATTACCCCTGACCAATAGTGACCATAATGGTCAGTTTTGGCCAAAGAGTGGCCAAAATGATCAAAACTTTGTGAGTAGATCCATTAAGACTAATAATTTTAGAATCAGCACAACTTTCACCCAGATACCGGTAAGCTATGGAAACCTTCCCTACCAAAATTTCTGATGGAATCCCCTATCTCCTTGGGTATATAACAATGCCACAGCTTATAATTTGTCGACCTTTTCCCATAATTCATCACATGTAATCTGATGTCGCTAGATAACACTGAAATGTGATTCCACTGTATTTTAGACCAATATATTTTGTTAATTTTTTCTCAAATGATAGGTCCACAATGTTAACCTGGCACTAGATCTAATGGACGACGCTGGACTACCCAAGGCCAAGGCCAGAGCAGAGGGTAAGTGTGTTATGTAATCTTGATGGTGCTCTGACGTTTGGTCCGGCAACTATTGCTCTTGGCTTTAGGTCATCGTTAGGATTTTAGTTTTTATTGTTGCCGCGACTAGCATTGCCAGAGATTTCCATGATTTTGGCAGTCAGACACTCAATGTCGGTAGCCATATAAGCAGGGGCTCCACCGCTAACCCTTCTGTGCATATTATACACAAAATTCTTGTTTGTGAGTGCATTAGTGAATATGCACTGCACGCAGGTTGAGTCACAATCGGATAATGAACGAGACTTGTCATGATTATTATCCGGCTCATTTAACCGAGTGCAGTGCATATCACTAATGCATGAGCTTCAAAACATGGATTATTTTTTTTATAAAGCAGGTCTACAATGTGTCATAAAGTTGAGAAATAAGCAGAAAAACGATCAAAATTGTAGGGATCGCAAAGTCATGGGAGCCGCCATTTGCTTTGAATGACATCACAGTACATAAGCACAGCCAAACAGCGTAATTTTGGTCTTAGTGTGCGCATCATTGTCCTTGCCATTTGAACCTATGTGCATTTCATCACGCCATAATTTGGACACGCCAAAGATATGGATACGTGCATCTCAACTGTGCGTTATCACTTTTAGCCATGGATTACCACCTTTTGATGGGGACTGCTTTGCACAGTAGGTGTGGTAGGAAAAAATGATGTATGGTTATGTGGTGTCATTTGACCAATTAAATTGCCTACATTCTTTATCCCGTTTTCTAATCAGGTACAGTGTTTGGTCTGGTGTTGAAGTCAGAACCAATAGGAAAGATTGATGATATATAATTGATGTATACAGCAAAGTATTTGAATGATCAGAATAAAGAGAAACAGATGCAGTCATGCTGAAAACACACCTATGTGGTATGAAAGGTTGCTCCTAACTAATTAGCTATATTTTGTCGTCGCATTTCAAGCATGAGAGCATTCAAAGAACGGTCAATTTCATTGGACATTTCTACCATGATAATCTTCTAAATAATAACTAAGCTTGCAGAGTTACTTTTCATCTTTAGTACAACATCTCTAATGTTAATGTACTTTCAGTACTTTGTTGCTAAAATATCTTCTTTTCTTCCAAATGTTTAGAAATCTCATGAAGTTATTTTTCATCTTTATTAAAACTCCTCCATCTTCAATATTAATGTACTTTAATTTCAAAACTCTGTTGCTGAAATATCTGTCTTCCTAATAATAAGAAAGATCAAGTTATTTTTCATCTTCATTAAAACTCCTCCATCCTCAATATTAATGTACTTTAATTTCAAAACTCTGTTGCTGAAATATCTTTCTTCCTAATAATAAGAAAGCTCATAAAGTTATTTTTCATCTTTATTAAAACTCCTCCATCTTCAATATTAATGTAATTTAATTTCAAAACTCTGTTGCTGAAATATCTTCTTTTCTTCCTAATAATAAGAAAGCTCATAAAGTTATTTTTCATCTTTATTAAAACTCCTCCATCTTCATTATTAATGTACTTTAATTTCAAAACTCTGTTGCTAAAATATCTTCTTTTCTTTCTAATAATAAGAAAGATCATAAAGTTATTTTTCATCTTTATTAAAACTCCTCCATCTTCAATATTAATGTACTTTAATTTCAAAACTCTGTTGCTAAAATATCTTCTTTTCTTCCTAATAATAAGAAAGATCATAAAGTTATTTTTCATCTTTATTAGAACTCCACCATCTTCAAAATTAATGTACGGTCAAACCTGCTTTAGTGACTTCCTGTCTACAAAGACCACATTTTTTGTTTCCCTCGAAAATGGTTTCTCGTTAAAACATGTACTAAAGGAACCTGTCTACAAAGACCAATGTTCCTGTTCCCCTTGGGCGGTCGCTATAGACAGGTTTAACTGTACTTTCATCACTCTGTCGCTGAAATATGTTCTTTTCATCTTTATTAGCACTCCATCATCTTCAATATTAATGTACTTTCATTTCATTTCTCTGTTGCTGAAATATTTTCTTTTCTCCCAAATGATTTAGAAAGCTCATTAAGTTATTTTTTCACCTTTATTAGAATCCCAACTTCTCTGTGTGATTAATGTACTTTCATTTAATACTCTGTTCCTTGAAATATCTTCTTTTCTTTCAAATGATTAGAATGCTCATAAAGTTATTTCCATCTTAATATTAATGTTCATTAATGTTCTTTAATTACTCTGTTGCTGAAATATCTTCTTTTCTTCCAGATGTTGCTCAGCTCCATCTTAAATCCATGCTTCGACTCATCTACAATCTATTTCTGAGATACAAGCAAAATGATCTTTTCATCTAAAGAAACTCTCCCTCTTACTTCTTCTTTGGGTATTCCAAATCTATTCTTAAATGCCTGCTTCCTAGATGTGATCCGTTTGCTTCAATACGTGTGTAATTGTACTCATTAATTGAAACTAATGGTAATTTTTGTTGCTGATGCTAGAAGGAGATGATCTGCATTTTTCAGTGTTCTTACACAGTTTGATTATATTGTGAATACATTCAGTCGTATTAACCTACCTTCTCTTTTTTTCTTTCTTAAACTTCTTCCTCTCAACCTGTCTTTCTTTCTTTCTTTCTTCATTTACAATCTTCTCTTCTTTCTTTTTAAACTACTTCCTTTTGTTCTGTCTTTCTTATTCTACTTTCTTTCTTCATTCACCCTCTTTCTTTCTTAAACTTCTTCCTCTCAATCCATCTTCCTTATTCTACCTTCTTTCTTAATTTACCCCCTTCCTTTCTTTCTTAAACTTCCTCTCAATCTGTCTTCCTTATTCTTCCTTCTTTCTTTCTTAATTTACTCTCCTTCTTTCTGTTCTTGTTTTTTCAACTTCTTCCTCTCAATCTGTCTTCCTTATTCTACCTTCTTTCTTTCTTCATTACCCTCTTCCATTTTCTTTTTCTTAAACTACTTCCTCTCATTCTGTCTTCCTTATTCTTCCTTCTTTCTTTCTGTTTTTCTATCTTTTTTTCTGTTTCCTTAGGCTACCTTATTCTTTTCTTTCTCTTTTTCTTTTTCTTTCTTTCTATTTTTCTCTCTTTCTTCACTCCACATCAGACTTGTCATTATCTATACTATAACTACTAACGCAAATGGTATCCAATAACTGTTGTTTTTCACCAGCACCATCACATCGACATATTTCAGTGTTCAATCATACTGGCCTTTTTTATTTTTCATTTCCATTTAACCCACTTTCTATCTCTTGTCTCGCAATATTACTTATCAGCTATAGGTGCAGATATTCCACTAATGTCTAAATAATAATTGTTCTTTCTTTCTTCTCACTGTCTCTAATGAGCTTTTTATGTATTCTTACCTCTTACTCTTATTGTAGCTGTATTTCTCTACTAACATTTAAAAGTGTACGCCATTGTCTCCGATATCTATTTTTCCATCTTTTATTCTCAGAGTATTTTTTAGATGAATGAAAAAATGTGTGTAATGAATGCCTTGGAGATTGCAATAAAAGTGTTGTTACTTATTCTGTAAGGTACTAATCGACTTGGTTGTATGTTTACTGTTGAACTATTCAATACTTTAAAAAAAAAAAAAAAAAAAAGGATACATCCTTCAAAGTTTGAGGAAAAGGATTATGGTGGAAATGAATGTCTACGTTCACTTTGAATAATGCTTATTCTTTATGTACTTTGATATATGAATCATTCCAAGGTATTGTAGTGAAAAGAAATTCAGATACACCTGACACACTTCAGGAATTGCACTTCCTTGCACAACCCCCTCTGTTGTCAGACATAGGACAGTACAGATCTATCAGATACATGTTCATTTAGGATGTATATGTAAGCATGGATGTTTTTTAACAAACTTGAACTAATCTTGACGTATTTCTAATTTGCATCACTTTAGCAGTGGATTGTTATTTCAACTGTTTTTAGTGAACACATACATGTACTGTACACACCAGTTTATATTTAATAATTAATCCAAAAGGAAACGATATGCATGAAGTTGGGGTGATATCAATTAACATGCATCGTTGTGGAATTTACAATTATGTGTGATACAAATTATTGAAGGGCATGTTTATATCACTTTGCAATGATCATTGTTTTATGAATTAATTTTTGATGATAATTTGCTCAATTGTTAATTGATAGATTGCTTGAAAGTAAGTTTTCATTCTTTTGTGTGGAATTGACATTCTTCACTACTGAGTACATGTGTATTTAACAGCATGAAAGCGTAGAAACTGTTGTTTCTGATAGATCAGTTCACAACTGTATCCAAATTGAAAGTAGGTTTATAATGCAGTTATTACTCGTGACAAATATTAAGATTGTCAGAGGTTTGTCTGAAATAGCAACAGTTAATGCACATTTATGAGACCTTCGTTCAGACACTTTAAAAAATGAATTGAATAATTTTTGGAGAGTAGAATAGTTGGTTACTACATTGTATACTTTTTTGAAAAGATTATTCCATAGTTTGGATACGAATTTGAACTGGTCTATTGAAAAGATTTGTTGACGTTTCTGATTATCAAATATTGGATATTGATTGTACATGTACATTAGAGATCATTTTAATACTCATCTTAAATCAAGATAAAGACAGTGAAATATAAAGTATAACTTGTAAAAGCTATTTAGTGTTCAAATTCTGTGTAATAAGGGCCATTGAATAGTCATATGCGTCATCATCATTTTTACCCCTTAATTGTTTCCAACAAGATGATATGAAGTCCCTCCGTCGTGTGAAAGACAAACCAATTTCTTTGTCATACTAAGTCAGTTGTCATTGTACAAATCCTCCATTACCATATATGGAAATATGTCTGGGTTTTTCCCTACAAAAAAGGGCCACATACTGAAAGCAAAATTTAGCGAGGGGCAGATTTTTACTGGGAAGAGACGAGTTTCCCATTTTTAAGGTACATTTACAATTAACTGGGAAACAAAAAAACATTAAATCAATGTATTTGTACAGAATGAGCAATGCAGACGTGTCTTTTTAATCCCCCTGTACGTGGTGGGATGTTATTTTTGAATGACCCTTTATTTCATTCACCTTTTTGGCTCTTAGCACATGCTGCTATGATGCTGTAGATCTGGGCCCAGTCTTATGAAGAGTTGCGATTGGTTCCAAATCAATCACAAGTCCTCCAATCAATCACAAGTTTGCAGTCTCCTATATCTTATGTACAAAGTTGTGATTGATATCAACTGTTTATAGGATGGGGCCCAGAAGCACAAATACACTGCATATGATAAGAGGAATCTTGATCTAATTGTATATTCTCTTCTCTTTCTTTCTCTCTTGTTCGTGATAGATGTGGTGAATTTAGACTTGAAATCAACTCTGCGAGTACTCTACAACATTTTCACCAAGTACAAGAACGTCACATAGATCGCATCTTCCAACATCTCAGTTAATTATGTATCAAAATTCAAAGCAATAAGCAAATCAGTGAATTTACTTTATATTTCAATTGATGGTGGACCAATCGCCAGAACATTGTTGCCCATCTTTCAAGAGTAAATCATATTGTAACAATCATTTTGTGAAAAGAAGTAAGAAAATGATTGTTACAATATGACTTTCTCTTGAAAAATGAAGATTTTATCTCGTCAGACCTAGGTCTCTTTTAGATTGATCAATGAGGTTCTGAAAAGATATACACTTTATCTGTCGATAATAAATCATATCGTCGCAATCATTTCATAAAATGAGGTAAGATAACATTTCAACTTTGATCAGTATGCTATAAATATAAAATATCAGCTCTAAATATGTGTTTAGAGAAATTGCGAATTCAGAAACCAAAACTACACTCAATATGAATGGCAAGTTGGCAACATTGGACAGTATGTTTGAGGTACATCGATTTTACATGACATCGGAAATCATCATGATCGAGAGAGCGCGTGACGGAGCACCAGAGGGCGCTATTGTGGAATGCATGGGAGATTGTTGAGTTGATGGAAAGCTCCTGTTTTCTTTGTTTTATCCCTTTGCCCCTCCCTAGTTTACAGCTACCAACCCCCTATATCCCTGTTTTTTTGACAATCTGGTTTATTGCCATTTCATTTTTTTTCTTCTCATAATGTTAGTTATAATATTTTCAGCATTACATGAATATGAAACATATAGATTATTACTTTCATGATGTCAGATTGTATCTGTCTTCAATCAAACCAGGGCACTGTTTCATAAAACTTATTCTCGATAACAAGTTACAATAAGTGTCATAAGCTACTGAAATCATTGCATATAATTGGCTCTTGGCAAATTTACAATCAATAGCCACGCGACTGTTGATATTGATGATAAATTTTATGAAACAGGGCTCTGTAGCAGTGACCACCTGTATAGAAAGACCACTTCCTGTTGTTGTTCCCCTTGAAACAATCTTTTTCATTGAAACATCTGTCAAAGGCACCCTGACAATGAAGACGACCTGCCTATAGAGATAACTTTTTGTGTGTCTTTATTGGTGATCTTTCTATACAGGTTTCACTGTATCTACATATATTCTATATGTAATTGTATGCAACTCAAACTCGTTATGTTACATATCAATCCTGTATATACTGATTGTAAGGTAGGCTATTTTCAGACTATGTCTATATTTAGGAAAGTATATTGGTTTGGCATCAAAGAAAAAAAGATAGCTGCATTTTAGGAGTTGGAAATATGAGATTGAATGTATTTTTTAAATTTTTAATGGCAAATATTTTGACAATTTTCGCATGATATGAGGAAGTATAGAAATATGTAAAGGTGAATTTGCATCGATATGATAGCTAGACTTTAGCCACTGATATATTTCTTTCCCACCCTTTTGCGTTCTCAGTAAATACCTTTTTATATCTTCGTACTCTTTTGATAAACTTAGATACATGGTTTCATCTCTCTAACATGGTGCTATATTTCAATGGATGAAACATTCATACTTTTAAACTTAGAATACGTGTAGGTAAAGTTGCATTCTCGCAGTTGAATAGGAAAGATAGATAGTTAAAAAAGTATTATACAACAACAAAATTAAATGTTATTTTTTTTACCTGTTCATGTACTTTCTATTTTGCAGAGATTCAAGTTTGGGCAGAACATTTTTTAATTCGTTTAGATGATGTGTTTGTAATGACAGACATTTTAAGAGAGTTGTTCCGGTTGTGAATATGTCGCTGTCCGGTCTCCAAACTGCCAATTTGCGATTGGCATAGACCAAGTGATGTCAAACACTTTTATCTTTTTTTTATTATTGGTCCAATTTATTTCAAACTCTCGCCGTTTTGTTTCTTTTAGTTTTCCTCTTTCATACAAATGAAACTTTTGGGTTAAGCACTTATAACTTAAGATACAACAAGATTATTCTATACATGTAATTGCATAGCCTAAAATACCTGTCAGAAAATTTCAAGATTCCTTATCTGAATACACAGGTGGCCATTATTCAAAGGTTTCATGTGAAACATAAAAATATTTGTTGATGAATTTGTCAAATAACTACTCCTTCCATTTGACCAACAACAAAAACAAATTGTCAATTTATGTATTGCTTCCGGACTTTGCAGGTAGCTTGGCTGTATGTCAAAGGTCACAACCATTACCTGATTTGTAAGGACATTTCAAATCATTGGATCCATGCAACCATTTTGGCCGAAGAGTTGCCAACAAAATTGTTCAAGCCAGACAGGTCCAACAAACCTGTTTGTCTTCAGGTGAGGTGACTACAAGGAAAGAAAAGGACAATTTGACCATGTGGTTTATAATTCCAGGTAGTTTTCTCTCAAAGGACATCTTCTTCCTGAAATTTTGGCAACTAGATTCTACCCTTGAGCATTAGTCTTGTCTTAAGAGCATTGTTTTCTTATCCTCAAACATTTGTTTAATGGTGTGTTTAGGAAAAATAAATAGACAATGTTTATAAAAAAAAATATATATATATATATATTTGAGAGACAAAAAGCCATTAATCCTGTGTTAAATGTTGCAAATTTATGCTTTTCTGACTCTTTAACAGAAGATGATCATGAAAAATATTAGGACAAAGTCATTTTGCTTCCTCAGTAATATTCCTCTTTTACATTAACCAAATCTTCAGCTGTATTTTAAATGTCAATCTCTTGCTTTTGTAGTTGAATCCTTCTATTAGAAAGTATGATTTTTCATAGATCACGACTATTGAATATTTGTAAGTTGTTTTAAGTTATTTATTGAATAATATAGAATTCATATCTTGCATGTGTATGACCCGCATGAACCTGTAGATAGATTGTATTTCTTTTGTAAGAAGAGAATTAAACCTGTGATCATTTTTGTATAAATACTAAATTGCCTCGGGGGAAGTCTGTATTTGTCAATGGAGTGGTAGATCGAGTAGAGAGAATTATGTGACTGCGTGTAGAAACACGCTATTGTTGAATTATGTAAGTTTGACATTTTAATGCAAAGTTTGAGTGAACAACAGATAGCGAGACATACAGAGAGACCAAAAGTGTGTGCGCGCACGTGCGTGAGTGTGTGTATGTGTGTGAGCGCGTGTGGGTATGTGCGTGAGCGTGTGAGTTTGTATGTGTGTGCGCGGCTGTGTGCATAATCATTTTATAGTTATATTCAAGTGGAATATATAATGTAAACTGGAATCTGATAGAGATCTTGATTAAAGAAAGGTGTGCGTGGGTGTGTGTGAGAGAAAAAGAATATTTTTTTTAAAGAGGTAAACACAACAAAATGAGGGGCCAGGAAAAAGACAAGATGAGAGAGAAAGAGATGTGAAGTAGACAGCGACAGAATAAAGAGAGAGAGGGTGAGTGAAAGGTAGGGGGAGCGAGATTGGCAGAGCAAATAAAGTCGATATGCACAGAAATTTTAAAGAAAGAGATGATATTGAAATAGCAATGATTAACAGAACATCGACAAATGTTTATCTATTTTTTTCTTCATAGCTTTATGGTATCTAAGAAAAACGAATCCAATACTTTGCCGACTCATTACTCAGATAAGCGATTTTTTTTCCCCTTCTTCTTCTCTCTCTCTCTTTTTTCTTCTTCTATTTTACCTTATTTTATCTTTCTTTTCTCTTTTTCCTTCCGTTGCCACCCCTATCTTTTTTAGGCCGCCAAAGGGAAGGGAGTATTCGGCCCTCACCTAGATCCGCCACTATTTCTTACATTCCTTTTGATTTACCTTTAATTTTCTTTATTTCCTTGACGCTTTTGAAGTTCTGTATTTTCCTTCAAACTCGGGAAATTAAAAACTCTGTCCCGTGCGGTACAGATTGTCATGCATGCAGTCTGGACTTTGAGAAGCCCGGGTATACTGTTTCTCTTTTTTCATAGCTTTATGATATCTAAGGAAAAATTATCCAATACGTTGCCGACCCGTTACTCAGAGTAGCGACTTTTAAGTACAGAATTCAGTTAGTGTAGCTAGGAAATTGAAGCAAATGTTTGTGTGGCATAACTTCATCTGAGCAATCTGAAAATTGGTTGGGCCTACTACTCGGACGAAGACCAGTCACTGCAGGTCTGTTTGGTCCTGAGCCAAAACGGAAATAGGGGATTAGACATTTATGTAATTAATTGAACCATACCAACTTGAGACAGCTACCTGTGTCATTCACCTGTAAATTAACCCATTACCTGCGGGAGTGAGAGAACTCAGTAGTCCATGGATTATCTTAGACCTAACTTTGACAAAAGTGCAGCGTCCTTTAATCTCCGGGGGGGGGGGGCATGCATTAACAACTTGAAATTTGAAGTTAAACTAAATTTGTTCCACATTTACATCAAAAAACAAATTAAATTCTTTTTTTGTTGTTATACGAGCGTATAAGCGTAGATTATACACATTTGTAACCTGATATTAGTGTATTACTGGTACCCAGTGATGTTATGGTGAAGATAGTAATAATAATATTAATAATAATGATAACAATGATGATAATCATAATAACGATAATGAAGATGATGATAACAATAATAATAATAATAATAATAAAAACATAAATTACTTTATTTGCCAAGGAAACCCTCACCAGCTTCAATGCTGCTTTTTTTGGAGGGTCCTGCCATTAACATTACCCCATCAATTGCCAGGCACCCATTTACACCTGGGTGGAGAGTGGCAAATGTGGATTAATGTGTTGCTAAATTGACGTAAGTGTCGGTCTGGGATTCGAACTCTTGACCCTCGGATTGGGTGTCAAGCGAGGTACACAAATACAAAAAGGAAATCTACTTGCACTAAGTGATCAGCTTTCGAATCTTTGCGTTTGCGGAACTACTTACCATAGTTAAGGAAGGGGGGGGGGGGGGGTATAGAAGTTTTTAAACTCGATTCATGTTTTTTTTTTGTAAACGCTTGTTGAAAATCTTAATTGCGCCGAGTTTACCGCCCTCCACTCCATTGCTAAGGAGGTGATGGTATTTTTTTTATAAGTAAACATGCACATCTAAGAATGGATGATCACTGTCGTTTTAACTATCCTGAGTGTTATTAATCTTACCAATATCCATACTAATAATAATAGTACATAAGATTCATAAGGCGCCAAATCCACTTGACAGTCAAATGCTCAAGGCGCAGCTTGTGCAAGAGATGAAATACATGATACATTATACAAAGTGCAATAAGAAGGGTACAGACATGTAAGGTATTGGTAATCAATTTTACACGTAAAGAGTTTGTAAACTTTACTCATGCTATTAAAAAGAGAGTCCTCGCTTTTCGAACCCTCGACGCTCACCTCCCCCCCCCCCCCCTCCCTAAATATGGAAGTTAGGAACCCCTATAAAAATGAGATTCCTCGCTTTTCGAACCTTTGTTGGCCTGCCCTCTGCCCCCCCCCCCCCCCCCTTTGCTTTGTGGCGGGCCACTTTCGAGCTCTCGACGCTCACTATATGGAAGGTTGAAACGCCTAAAAAAAATAATCTCGCTCATTGGTCGGCCTCCCCACCCCCCACCCCCACCCTGTTTTTTGGCGGGCACGGCAGGTGGTGATGAATCAGTAGGCTCGTTCAGGAAGTTTCGGAATGTGTTGTAATTAATAGATGACATAAAAACACAACCTTGGATTCGGAAGCTCCCATCGAACTGACAACGGCTAGTCTACGATCGAAGCTCAACTGATTGCGGTAAGGCGACCTTTTTTGCTGTTGTGTACAAGGCCTAGTGGTGGATTCATGTTTTGTTTGTGTGTAACAAAAAAAGGGCAATATTCCCACAAATGTAATGACAAACCAAACGAAAAGTAAAATGAAAAACTAAGAGAGAAAGAGGGAGATAGATAGATAGAGAGAGAGAGAGAGGGGGGGAGAGTGAGAGAGAGAGAGAGAGAGAGAGAAAGAAAGAAGTAAGCTCATAACTGTACTAAAGGTTTGTAACTTGGCTTTCATAAGATGGGAGGGAGGCACGGTCCGGTCGCCCCCCCCCCCTCCCCCAATTCACTAGTGTACAAGCCTGTGTATTTTTGTATAATGACGTAAACGCGATGGGCCCCATATCATGGCGTATCCATCTATGGGTGGAGTCGACGCACGGCCCACTGATTAAAGGTTTGGAAAAGAAATAGAAAATATAGTATGAAAAAATAAGGGATTTTTTTTTTTTTTAATTCAAAAGTTTCCCGACATAAGTTTAAAGGCATTACTTAACAATATGAAGAAGAGCGAAGGGGGAAAAAATTCTTAAGAAAAATGAAGCCTTCACCTTCAGGTTGGGCAAGTTGTTAATTCTGTCGCAAGTTAATTCCGCAGTAGTCTCTTAATTCGAGGAAAGCTTTTACAAAGGTGTGTTTATTTTGTACTTATGACGTTTAGCCTTCCTTTTGACAAGTTTAGCGACGGGTTAAGCAGACGGTGCTGATAGTTTGCGTTTGTTTTAATTCGATTTGACTCGGATGACAAACCTGGTCGGTGTTGTACGATGAGTTGATAAAACCACAAACACGCAAAATATAGTGCCTCATTCAGAATGATATGACGAGGCAAAACCGCGAAGTTTTTTTGTTTTATGATGACGTAATGTGTGATAATTATACGCTTCAAGTTTTTTCTGTATCTTAATGACAAAGAGCTCAGTGAAGACGCGCAACTCCATTGTTGCACGCTTTTGCCATTCATTTACGTCAAAAACGAACAATATCGGGAGCGCCAGGAGTGTCAGGAGCGCCATGAGCGCTGTACAAGAACCCACTATTATTATTATTATTATAACGGGGCATTTTTGCGGCGGTTTTCCGCGCCATACCTGAACGAGTCTAAAGTGAAATGATTGAAGGTTTTTAGGTGGGGTTAAGGAAAGTAGCACGGGGACAGAGTGGGCGCGTCATTGCCAAAGGATGAACATTTGCTTGTAGGCGATCCGATAACTATATTATTAATTATTATATTCCACATACTAAGAATCTTGCTCTACGATTGGTCATAAGTAAATCACGTGATCAAAGATAGATCGCCCATTATTGATGGGAGAAGCAAAAAGTTCGTTACACTGTGTAGATAGTACTACTATCTACACAGTGCAACGCACTTTCACTGAAGATAGAGGTACTATCTACAAAGGGCAACGCACTTTCACTGAAGATAGAGGTACTATCTACAAAGGGCAACGCACTTTCACTGAAGATTATCCAAAAGCGCACTAAAACATGCGTAATTAAGCGCGCATTAATGATGAGCGCAATTAAAACAAACACATGCGCGCACCGTACCCTCAAGGGGTTGGGTTAAACTACTGTTTAACTTTTTTGGTGTGAATTTGGGCATGGTGCCTTTTATGTAGATGCATTCACGTCCTTTTTTTGTAGTTAAATTGTTTTAGATGTGGAATATAAAGCAAATAATCACCTTTTGGTTTCAGGCGATGGCAAACTATCAATTCCTCGTCGATCAGAATGTATACGCTATCTTTCCTCAGCTTCGCTTCGGAAAGATAGCTACATCCAGATCGCCTCGGAAGTGATAGTTTGTCCCATCACCTTCATCAACGGTAGTTATTTGCTTATTTTAAATATAATGATTATATCTTGTTTACCTAACTACATGGAGTGACCTAAGGTAGCCGCATCAGGGCCATGCAATCATATTTTCCCGGGGGAAGGGGGGGGGGGGGGGGTGGAGAGTACTCAGAGTTGGTTTGGACGGGGTGTGCCATTATTAGGGGTCGTTATGGGGTATTTTTCTCGAAAAAGACCCATTTTCACAATATTTTGAAAAAACGGACCCATTTTTAATGGTATTTTTGGGATTTGTTTGTAAAATATTGAGCTGCACACCAATATGTGAATACCCCCCCCCCCGGCAAATTATCACCCCGACTTGAGCCGTGCATGCAACCATGATAATTCTACATTTTGTTTTGGAAGGGGGCCGGGGTGGTGTCGGGACCCTAGCCCCCACCCTCTGTTAAAAATTTCTGTATCTGCCCTTGCAGAAATGATGTTTAGAGGATATTGACACATATTTTTAAAGAACTGTACTATCCAACTACATTGTATTCGCGTATAATGACTATCTCCGGTAGATAGGAAGTCACTGTATAGATCGTCCGAATTTTGATGCGAATACTTTCTTTTTCTTTTCCAACTTTCCAAAACAAGGTATCGGACATAATCATTAAACAAATTTCAAATCGATGAATCAATTTCATTGTGACGTCATGGGATATGTCCTATCAATATTGAATGTATATTACCTGCAGACATTATAGCACCGTGACGGCTCTCTGTGATGTGTGTGCCAAAATTAACGAGGTCTTTGGTTGCCAAAGGACTCAGTGCAGGCGGAATCTAATTAATGACCTTCTAGGCCTAATCTTTCTGCTTTAAGCAGGCTTCGGTTTATTTTAAAAAGAAAAGAGAGACGTGACTTAACACTGTGTAAGAGATCATGCAAGTGTTCATCATCACTGCAACTTGACACACCTTTTTCTTTCTGTCATATAATCTTTGTCTCTTTTTTTCTTTCTCCCTCTCTTTCTTTCTCTCACATTCCGTCATTAATATATCTCTCCGTCTCTCTGTCTGTCTGTCACGGTCCCTGTCTCTGTCCGTCTGTCTGTCTGTATAATACATCTCTCTCTCTCTCTCTCTCTTTTCTTATCTGCCCTTTTCTCTAAGCCTCTTCCACCTACAAAATATCACGCTCTCTCTCTCTCTCTCTTTCTCTCTCGCTTTACCTCCCTTCCTCCATCTATCTCCTTGTTTGTCTACCTATTTATCCCCTTGTCTCTCACACTCACCCACCCGCCCACTCTCTATACCTCGATGTCTAAGTTTCTCTGCTTTCCCCCACCCTCTCTCTTTCTCTCTCTCTTTCTCTCTCTCTATCTCTCTCACTCTGTCCTATTTCCTCTCTTAATTAAATTAATAGTCTCCCTAAAACGCGCTATCACCCCACTCTCTTTCTCTCATTTCATTTATAATAATGTATAAGAAGTAAGAATAGTAATAATCATTTTCATGTCATTTTGTTGCACTCTCTTTCTCCCCAAGTCACCCTCTGCCGCCTCCTCCTCTCGCTTTCTCTCTCTCTCTCTCTCTCTTTCTCTCTCTCTCTCCCCTCCCATCGCCTCTCTTCTCTTCTCTTTTTCTCTCTCTCTCTCTTACATAATAAGAGGTCATCGACCTACAAAGGTTGCATCAGGGTGATTTGAAAAGCATGCCCATTAATCACCCGCACGTAACATTGAACTGGGGTGTTCCACGAAGACTATAAGATCGACTTAAAAGTAACTTGGTAACATTGTTGAGGGTTGATAAAAAAAAATTGCTTAAATTTTGTATGAAATAATACTTATTATATTCCTTCTACTGTACTAACCCTCTGACAAACAAAAAAATCCTGAAAAATTCTCAAACCACGAAGATATCTATACTTTTCTTTGAAGGCGTCACTGGGCACCCTCTAACAGTGATTAACAGGGGTAAGCGAACACTTTTTTTTTTTTTTTTTGGTCTCGAAATTTCAAAATTTGACATTTTTCTTCGTTGGGGGGGGGGGGGGGGGTAAGGTCACCTTATTTAGGTTAGCCGTGGGTATAATTTTTTTTTTTTTTTTTTTTTTTAATAATACAAAAAAAAAAAAAAAAAAAAAACAAAGGGGGGGGGGGGGTTTAGGTTTTTTTTTAGGGGGGTTTACATACATAAAAATACCAAAGGGGGGGTTTGAACCCCCAAAACCACCCACTGCGTACGCCCCTGCTACCTTAGCACCACTTCTCTCATCTAAACAATGTTACCAAGTCTCTTTAAGTTGGACTTAATTTGGGCAAGCCATTTATGCCACTGGTTGCTCTCATCGTTATGATCTTTAAGTAACATTTTTTCCTTCAATGATGAATCATCAAAAAATGTAAATTCTGTAGATTTGCGATTTGTATGTCCCTTGAGAGACCTATGCCAGTAAATGGTGAGAGCAAACAGTGGCATGAACGGCCTGCCATAGTTAAGTCCAACTTAAAGTCTATAGAATACATTCTTACGCATATTGGTAAATAATTCATGACAACTGAATAAATTCAAAGCATCGAAATTCGTAGTTAACATTTTAGCTCGACCAAGTTGGAGATGAATTATCACTGCAGAAATACAGGATGTATTTTGTTTAACTGATTAAAAACAGATAACGAGTGTTGAATTATATCATATTTAAATACTGAGTCAATGAAATCGTTTACCAAACAAGAAAGAGCATTAATGCTCCATCTGTATATTTCCACTTGGACAAAGAGCGAGCAAACAAACAAAATTTAAATTTGATTCAATGTAACATTTTTTCTGTAAATATTGAAAATTCCAATCATCAAACTAAACTGCAAATACGTTTGAATATCAAAAGTTATGTCGATGGAGCTAACCATATAGTATTATCATGATTATGCTAGTTGTTAGTTTCTTTTACCAAAATATATTTATGTACATTTATTTGTTGTATCTCTAATGTGATATAAACTTGGTAATAAATGATAAAATTAAATCAAAGGAAAGGAAAGTTAACGTCAAACAAATGGCAACAATATCTATTCCGAGTCATAAACAATAGCGTATTTAACTTTAAAGACAGTGTAAATCTTTTAATAAATGAGTAAATATAACATTATAAATCGATTGTTTTTAATATAAATATAAAACAAAATAATATTTGTTGAATACCTCACTCTACTGGTCTCTTGGGAGAAAATATTTTCGCCCCCCAAAAAAATCTACTCTCATGTTTCAGCAGTTCATTTGAATGTGAAGGAAAAAATAATGTTTCAACGAATAAATCCGTCTTCCTAAAAATAAATTTCTTTCACTTCTCTATTTTTTTGTCGGGATAGATAGACAAAAACACTTCGTGCATGACGAACAAAGGGCAGTTTGCATAACTATTATTGCTTTCATGATCGAGATGGATCACAATTATATCTAAATTTGACGACACGAGGATGTATGGACATTTTTTTTAGAGAGATCCGACTGGGTTTAAGGATAAGCTTGAGTTCTGGTATGATAGAAATTTAATTCTCACAGAATCCAACAATGCTTAAACTGAATGTTCAAGATTCCAAATAAATGACATGTGCCAAACGGTTTTGTCGGTAGAAAATGTTTAGGGGCTGAGTGATAAGCAAAAAAAATAAGGAAATCAAGGTAAGTAGAGACTTGTCGAGTTCATTGTCCGTCTCATTGTGACTTAAACAAAACCGTGCAGTGCATATCACTAATTCAAGAGCTAAAAAAATATCGTATTTGTTTTATAAGATGGGTCTACAATATGAGTATAACATCGAGAAATTGACGGTTATTATCACCAAAATGCACTCACCGTGCATTATGGTATAAATAAATTTAATGCACGAACACGTGATCCATTTCGACGCTTCTCATTGGTTACATTCTTGAACCCATTTCTATAAACATTCATAACACACGCGTGTGGTCCCATGCAGGGGCGTAGACAACGGGGGGGATGAGGGGGATGCATCCCCCCCACCTCACAAGGTGGGGGGGATGGCATGTACAATCATCCCCCCCAGGTTTTGGGGAATGATATTTGCTTACTTAATAAGTCATAATGATGATAATAATAGTAATAATAATAATGATAACAATTATAATATTAATAATAATAATAATTATGATGATGATAATAATAATCCTCATCATTATTGTAATTGTGTTTATTGTTATTAGCCGCATTCACACGGTGAAAGCCAATTCAGACGGTAAAAAAAAGAAAATCTTACAAGTATTTTGTGGTTATCTTTTGGTTTGGAAACCACAAGATAACCACAAGATTAAACAGGCGCGGATCTACGGGGGGGGTTTAGGGGGTTTAAACCCCCCCCCCCTGGGCGGCCCAAAAAACCAAAAAAAAAAAAAAAGGAAAAAAAGAAGAAAAAAAAAAGAAAAAAAAGAAAGAAAAAAGAACGCACGCTGGAGAGAAACCCTTTCAAGTGCAAATATTGTGAGAAGATATTCAACTCATCTGGTAACTTAACCAAACACATGATAACTCTGGATATAACTGTGTATTTAACTGTTACTTGATTTAAAAAGACGTTATCATGCACTGCTTTTTATGGTCTCCATTGTGTTAATAGATGCCAGGAAAACATCACTTACGGGGTTCAAATAAACACCCCCCAAAAAATCGGATCGCCGCTTCGCGGCTCGTGGACGATGCTCCGCATCGTCATTATTTTGGTCAACCCCCCCCCCCCTTAGCAAAAAGCTAGATCCGCCCCTGAGTCATCCCCCCCAGGTGTACGAACCTGTCTACGCCACTGGTCCCATGTATACCTTTTTCTGTGTCCAGTGCATGCGCAATTAAGCAAGAATGAGTCATTTTCTTCTTAGTTTGAGATGTTTCCACGAGGTAGATTTTCACGGCTGTTCAGCAAAATTGCAGTAACTTCGTTCCATGTTGTCCTTACAATATTGTGCACTTTTCCGTATTGCAAAGGAGTGGCAATTAACGTTTTAAAGATTACAATTAGGGATCGCTTTCTTTGAAGTCGAATCTTCTCCAATTATAGAGAAAAGTCACTCTTAAACAGTGATCGGACTTTCTCTTCTGAGAGTGGATTCTATACCCCCGACGAAATAATAATGTTGCCTTTTTTTTTTCTTTGTTTGTTTCATATACAAGTGCCTCACGTATGCCACATATTGGGGTTTACCATTGATATAAGCCTGTGGCCATTGCAAATCCGACACCATATTTGAATTTGTTTGTGTTTCATAGTATTGGTTTTTTCTCTTTCAATGTAAATATTATTGTCATTGTGATTGTTCTTTTTATCCAAACGTGAAAAGAAAACGAAAAATTGAATAGAATTAGATTGTTGAATTAAAATGATCCAACATGTGATGACTCCAAAGAAGTGATTTCCACTCTTTTACATTGAAGGGATTGGGTATCTTTGTCTCAGATTCTAAACAAAATCCTGGATTAAGCTCATGCTGCAATCCTAATAATAAACCTTTAGGTCAGTCAGGAATCCCATTACTTTTACCAGCCGATCCTCTTTCTGACTATCAAGATCTGATTGGAATTCGAAATTTCACAAACCGTTTTTCCCAACGATTTGTAATATACTACAGTTTATTGGGGAAAATGAGTATGGTAAAACCGGTCATTAAAATATATATTTTTTAAAATACTTTTTTGAGGTACTTCATGATAATTTTGAATCTCTATTATAGAGCTTCAATATTACACCATATCACAGAAACTGATAAGAGGTAGGGCCATGTATATCAGGTATGTAAAACTGGAGACATTGTAAAACAATGGCTTTAAGAAATTATACACTTCCCTGTGTAATCGCATGACCAGTATTACTCGACTGCGTCTTTAAAGAGGACCGACAGAATATAATCTCTTGCCTGAGCTTTGAAGCAACCGATTAGTAATCATAGATGATACGACATGACAGCCAGGGCCAAATAGACTATGAAGGTAGGAGAGCTCCATGGGAAGGTTGACTGCTTGGAAAAGGTGAAAATAATTCGTCAGGATTGTCATTTTTTTCTTGTAGCATGGTTCGGAAAACACGATCGCAACTATTTTCGAGAACTCAGCTCAACGGCAATTTCAAACCAAACCAAACCAAACCAAATCAAACCAAACCAAGACAAATTCTTTTACAATAAAGCGACACGACCAGAACTTACCTTTACTTTTAAAGAGGAGTCCACTCTCTTATCTCAGTTGGTTTTAATAGAAGAGGATAACGAAATATATCTATGAAAGTTTGAGGATAATCTGATAAAAAAATAAGTTGTATATTTTTCAAATCAAACGCAATTTGTCAATTGTTGTAATGTACCTTTCGATGACCTTTCCAGTTTGGTCTGTATTAAAAATGTCATAAATTTCTATTCTATTTCTGTCGATTTCAGTTTTCACAGCAAGGGGGAGAAAGGGGTTATACCTGTGAACGACCTCCTCAGAGTTGTGAGAAATACACAAAAACTTCTTGTCAAAACTTGCTGGAAATTTGTCATTGTTATGAGGGTCGAAGTTTTTGTTGTCATCTATAAACGAGCTTGAGGCTTTTACTTTTTGATGAATCACCAGCAATAGAGGAAGTAGCGGAATGCGAATCAATTAAGCTGAACTTCTTGAGCTGACACAACCAGAGTTCTACTCATAGCATTTCGTGTCACAAGTTAAAACAAACTTGTGCAGTGCCAAGTCTTCGCGTACAGACCCTTATTTTTGTGGCGAGTTGAGTTTTGTTTGTGATGCAGGTAATTTTGTTAAATTTGTATTAGCTACAGGCTTTGAGTTTCTATGATGGAGTCACTTCCTGGCCACACCCTCCTCATACTACTCATTTCCCCCTTCTCCATCCGTCTCCTCCCCTCCTCCTCCCCCCCTCCTCGTGCCTCCTCCTCCTCCTCCTCCTCCTCCTCGCTCCTCGCTCCTCCTCCTCCTCCTCCTCTCCTCGTCCTCCCCTCCTCCCACTTTTCATCACTATGGATAATCATTTCGTCACCATCATAACAAAAAAGACTAAAAACATGAAGACCGCAAAAAACAAACATCCGATTCCGAACGTCAGATGATGTAATCGCAGAGTCCTCTGATCTCTGATTTAATATTTGTGATAAAACTTTGTGGGCATGTGGCAAATTTGTATCTTTTCTATGACAGCTAAGGTTGTCAAATAATATTCGCCTGGTACATTGCCCCTATACATAACATTGGAAATTGGTGAGCTATGCAAAATCATCATTTCGCAGATTTTATTTTGAAAATCTGTCATCCTTTATCCTCTCCGATTATTACGAAAACAATGATTACTGATGACAAGATAATCGTATGATTATAACTCACGGTTTTAGGTGTGTTGCCTTGTGACACCTTGATTTAAACATCAAAGCCAATATGTTGGGATTGTTAATCATAATTGTTCTGTCCTTTTCGTATGCTTCCCTAAAACATGAGCGAGGGCGGGCACTGGCAGATACATCGAGACTCGATGTATCTGCCAGTGCCCGCCCTCGCCCATTGGTTGCGCTCATATTTTAGGGGAGTGTCGATCAGATTGCCTTTTGCCGATCACGAGCAAAATCTCTCTTTTTAAAGTTTAGTCTATTTTATTTCATGTTAGACATCTTAGAGCATATTCATATAGATGAGATATATTAGGCCTAACTAAACAATACCATATTAACCAAACCAAATAAAACAAACAGAGATAACGGACAGGGCCTATACATTCCAGCTGTTGTTAGGTATAGCAGGGCAAACTCACATATCCCTGGGTATAGGTATAGACCAGTTCTGGTCATGCGATTGCATTGTGAAAGAAACGTTGTGGAATCGATCAGAAAAGGTTGATCATCTAGCCTATAAGTATTGGTGTGTACTGCAAGGTTCTGGAATCATCAAAATGATAAGAAATTTGGCACCGTCTTGGTAAAGTTACAACCACTGTATACAAAAAGATGTATACGCTATAATGATCTATCCAGTTCGGATAGATATAAAAAAATTACCAAATATTAGTATAGGCGGTTTCCCGGCAAAATTTGTATCATCACCTATTAGTCAAAACATATTCTTTCAAAATGATTGGTAAGAGCTTCCATTTCATTTTTTGAGAGGGGGGGGGGGGGGGAGGTGGGGGCGTTGCCAAAACTGGTCTATACCTTTAATGCTCGATAAAACTTTAAATACCTGACTGAAAACTTTTCTTCCAGCAGAGAAACTTAGTATGTTTGTTTGTATCGTTGGCATATTGACATTCATATTCATGTTTTTGGTTTGGCCTTACCAAGGAGTTTCTTGGCGTTACAAAGCAAAGTGACGCATAGAGGGATTTGTTATGATATCAATTATTGCATGAGACAGGTTATGTAATTAGCAGTCCACAAAGCCCCTAAACGAGGCCTTGGTATAGGAGGTGAAAATCCTATATAGTCTGGGGCGTATATAGACAGACCATTTTAAATGGGAGCGGCGTGAGAGGGAGGAGGGGGAGGGGGGTCAATAAAGTATTGTATTTAGAATCTTCCTGTATTTCCATACTTTCGTATAGTATAGAGATGGCAACATAATGCGCTATATAACTAAGCCTGACATTGTTATCATGATATTTGCTGAGAACTGTAAGGATTCAATGTTTTTACTCATAAATGCAAAAATATAAGACAAGACAAAATAATAAAATAAAATAAAATTAAGCAAAGCAAAACAATACGAAAAGAAAACCGAAACACCCCCTCCCCCCCCCCAAAAAAAAGAAGAAAAGTAATAATAGAATTGGTGATAGACAAGGCTATTGAATTTTCGCTTTTGCCTTAGGCCTAATTTGATACTTCGAAAGTCTTGGCTATCATATTATTTCGATAAAATGACAGACTGTAACAAAATTAAAAAGAAGGGTTGAAACTCTGAATAATTTGTTTTATTCAAATATGCATGCCGTCTTTGAGTGCACAATAGAATAATTTACAATAAAAAAAAACCCTACACATTATTTTCACTGCTTAGTCTTGAACAACAATATTTTAAAGCATAATGTTCGGCTCTCATGCCTGATTAAAATGTAATACTGGTGTGACTTATCATACGTCGATTTGTTAAACAATATTCTTTCTCTTAGCTTTCAAACATTATTGTACAATTCTACATGTGGATTGTAGTAATCATAATATTAAAATCCGATGAAAAACCACAATACCTATTCTGCTCATTCACCCCCTCCTTCTGTCTCTACTCTATTCTCTCTCTGTCTCTGTCTCTCTGTCTGTCTATCTCTCTCTCCTTCTCTCTCCCTCTCTCTCCTTCTCTCTTCCTCTCTCTCCTTCTCTCTCGCCTATCTTTCTCACTGTTTTGCATGTTATCTTCATCCCTATTTATATCCCATATCCTTTTCTCTCTCTCTCTCTCTCTCTCTCTCCTCTGCCTTGCTCCCTCATTGCCTCATCTCTCTCCCCTCCTTATATATCTCATTTTTTCCATTTCTCTTGCGTGTGTGTGTGTGTGTATTTGGTTTTTACAGACGTGTATCAATCAGATATGATTATTTACGTCTGGGGACCGACCTTTAACGTCACCATCCGAAAGACGTGACTCGGTTTCGAACCTGGGTCCTCGGCTGAATCAGTTTGTAACTTCCACTGTAAGCTGGATTACAGGCGCACGCCACAACGCCTAGTTTTCTAATTCCCTCTTTATATAAAGCACTGGGTCCTCAAACTCACTTTTGGTATAATTATTGCCTTATATAAAGCGTGATTGTTTTTTTTCTCTCACTATTTTGCCCCCTCATTCCCACGGAGGCATGATAAAGAGGCTTTGTTTGAAACTATATACCTGTACATTGTATTAATTATACGGGCTATATATAGCGGATTAACTGGAGATTAGTTATATCAAATAAACTGTCGATAACCCAAAAGACTTCCTGTTTGATGAACGTATAATCTAAGGCTAAACTGAAGACTAAGTACGTGGTAAAATGACAATGTGATTAACATTATCCTCATTTAAATATTGCTGTATTGCCATACCGTGACTTGTGGTGAATTGTATGCAGTGGAAAAAACTATTTAAAGCTTTGGAATTGAAAAGTGGGAACTACTCACTACACCTGAAGAGAATAAATCGAAAGCGCCATTAAAATGTAAAATAAGCTCCCCATTAATGTATAGTAAATTATACTTCCGTAGCTGTCATTATTATACGCACCATTATTAATATCCATCATCATCATCATTATCATCCTCATCATCATCATCATCAGCATCATCACCATTAACATCATCATCACCATCATCCTCATCAATACACTGCAAATTCGTTGTGTTTAGTTGTTTAAACAAAACTTACACAACGAATTTGCAGTGTACCATCATTATCATCATCATCATTATCATCATCATCATCATTACCTTCGTTGTCAAAAGTAACTCCAGCAATAATAAACATCTCGACAGTAATTCTTTGTGCAAGCAAGCAATTTTTTTTGGGGGGGGGGGTGGGGGGGGGGGGGGGGGTGGGGGGGGGGTATATCTAATCTTTACAAGTCTCAAGTTTTATTTACATATTCAGCAAGAATATACAATTGTGTACAATAAATAAATTACAAACAACATTTTACAAAGTATACAAAAGTAAATTATAAAAGTATATATGTTATTTTTCTTTGCATAATATCAACAAAAGACACTGTTTATATATTTCTTAATTAAGTTACCTTTATTTTACATGAACCCCCAGTCCCCATGTGAGAGTTAATATCAAATGTCAAGGGCGTTTTTCTCTTGTGTCTTGTTACCATGGTATATCCTACCACAAACCTAAACATAACATGACGAAGCTTAGTACGATCAAATTTGTGAAATCTTCAGACACTTTTCGCAGAATCGATCACAAAATTGTCATTCCTTTTCCGCCGCAATATTGGCGCCAAAATAAAATGACAGGCTTGCATTATAGTATGGCATGGTTATTAAATACCTATAGTAATAATAATAATAATAGCAGATTACTTCAGGTGTGTCGCGTTGTTTCGCCTTATTCCCAACATCAAAGCCAATATTTGGGGATTAGAAGGGTAATTCGGCTATCCTGTATACGTATACAATTTGAAGTTTAATATACGGCAAATATTATTTAAACACCACCGCTCAAACGAAAGGGATATCTATTTCAAAGAGTTTTGGAGGCGTTATTTATAGCCGAAACTGAATAATATAAACTTTAACCAATCAATTTTCTCTACTGAACACAATCGCAATTTTTGTCTCGAAAAAACAACCTTAAGAAATTCCAAAAGCCTTGATGTATTGACTTTTTCAAATATCCTTTAAACGAGGGGTGTGTGTGTAGAGGTGGAACAAAATAATGTCAGCCACAAATCACGTTGGATAGCCATTGTGCATGTGTGCATTTTGTATATTTCATGTTTTCTCGAGAACGATCGATTTGGAAGAAAAGTATAATGTTTCTGTCATTTTATCGTAGAGGGCGGTTTTGGGTATTTCGAGGCCACACAAAAAAAATATATAATTATGTATTGAACTTCATTGATGTACATCAATATTCTGTTTATAAACATATAAATCAGTTAACAATGCAATCTAACAAATCAATATTCTGTTTGTAAACATATATACCAAATAAATCGATTTACAATGCAGTGTAAATAGCAAAACAGAAGGAAAATTATATATAGCAGAAACACTCTTCTTTCTTCTTGTAATAACATGACGCATAATGCATAAAGTAAATAATATAATGTACCAAAATACTTCTGAAGATTTAGATATATAAAACCTAATATAGCAATTTTCTAAATGAATTATAGCTCATGCTATACAAAATAGGTAAATGAGGTACATGGAATGCCTAAAATAAATGACGTAATGTATACATTATAATGCGACCTAATGCAAAATTAAAACAAAAACACAAGATTGTACATTTTTACTTTGTTATTACAATATATCTAAAAGTCAGCCCTCACTGCAATTATGTTTTTGGTGAACGAAGAGAAAATATCTATAACATCTTTATTGCCTTATCTCATTATGAATATACCTTTTTCTTGACATTCCAAAATTTTCTTCCAAATTGCTAATTTTTCAAGAAAATCTGCTCGTAAATTTTTATATTTGTAACTTGAATTTCATCTCCTTCTAGATTCATTTTTTTTGGCATATCCGCCGTTTTGATTTAGTCTGAAGAGGAAAGAGTTGGAAGAAAGAAAGAAAAAAAGATTTATATTGTAGTCTTCACAGAATCGTGGATTAGGGAGCGTTTTTTCTGGTCTTTTATATCTTCCCTTTTCTATGGGTAAGTTGTGTGCGCTCTCTTGTAGTTTGGAAATGATTTTTCTAAAATTTATTTTTGGTATGAGATAAATACTTTTCTTGCTAGATCGATAAAACTTTTTGGCATACCCGCTGTTTTGATTTAGTCTGAAGAGGAAAGAATTGAACCAAAAAAAAATTGTTTATTGAGTGATCTTCACTACAAATGGAGTATGGGACAATAAGTTTTAAAAAAATAAAAAAAATACGAACACCACCCCCCCCCCAAAAAAAAAAACTTTAGGCCTAGTATTTCCAGGAATCATCATACAATCTTTCAAAATCATTTAAAAAAGGTTACTAATCCGTAAACCATGCAGAAAGAAACTTTTTCGAAAGATTGTTGATGTATCCAGTATATATAAGCGCAGTAAGTCCGCTCATTAGAACGGGGAGGGGGCACTTTGTGAACATTCAAACGAATGTACAAGGCTATAGGGTGTTGGACGTGGTTTAGGTGTTTTCTTCTTTTATGGTTTGTCCCAATCTTTCTCCTCCTTTCTTACTTCTCCCCCCTTTTCTTTCTTTTTACATTATTTTTTACGACTCAACTCGAGGTACGTGCCCCTCTTGTCCCCTGTAGCTTCGCCACATTATCGTGATAAAATCATTATCTTTTAATGTCAAAATAGCTTCTGTAGGTATAGGGGGGGGTGGATAAATTGATTTTTAGACGAAAAGCCTCCCACTCTACCAACATAATACGTATGTTACCGTGGTTACGGTTAACAATCACATTTTGCTGCCATTTTATCTGAAATAGCGTTAATGCGAAGAAAGTTACTTTTAAGTACCAAAATAATTAATCGAACGTGAAACAAAATCAAAATCTTTAGGCAAAAAACGGGGCCTATAAATAGAAAAGACATTTATAAAAAAAAAGAAGGAATGAAACATGACATGTGAAGGAGAAGAAGAGGAAAGAGGCGAAGCAATGAAGCATGATAAGATTATGAAAAGAAGAAAGAGAACAAGGATGAGGACAAAAGAGAAGGAGAAGAAAGGGGGAAAAGAAGAAGAAAATAACGCCTAGATTTGTTTTCGATAAAGATGAAAATCACACCAGTCATTCTGCTAACTTGAAAAAAACTCTATACCAACTGAGGTATTTTTATGCATGTAGTTTGTATTTCGATCCGGTTCACTTTTGCGCGCCGCCACAATCTAGTCATGACGAACCCCAGCAGAATATGTCGCAACCAAAATAATATTATGAGTAATAATACACCACTATTTTGCATCACACTTGCAAATATTGATTTGTTGCAAGTTCGTCGAAAACCGCGAAACAATAATGAATATGAGAAAGGTGGGATCGAAGCCTTTATTTCATCCGCGAACTTCACAGTCGTGTTTTCGATTTCGCACAGAAGTCCCCAACTCGCGGAGAGCAATATTCTATTTATTTACAATGAATGATGACAATATTCGAAGTTTTGTGTATAAGTTTCAAAGAAAGGGGACGGGCGCAATTTGAAACCCCGGTGGCGGCAGCTGGGGAGCGCTACAACAGGCGGTGAAAAATAATCAGACATATCAGCCGAAGCATTGGGAAAGAAAGTACAGCCAGCTTACTCATATCACAAAAAGGTATACAGGAAATTGTAGAATGTGAATTTGTTAACTGCCGCAGACACAATTTGCGCCAGGGCAGTCCTTGTCTGGGTTATTTTAGCTACGATGTCCCGTCCCTATGTGGTCACGCAACAATAACACCCCCGCACGGGAGTGGACGCGTCTGAAAGGATGAGATCATCGATTTCTCGTTGGCCATTGTTTGCATTTGAGGTTGGGAGAATTTACTTTTCAATAGCAACAAGTGCATAATACCGGCAAACCGCGATTTCTTTCCCTCATCCTTTTGAAAGGCGTTTGACTTCGTATTATCATTTTCTTCAAATGAGAGTTTGACTTTGTTTTGTGTTAAGCATAACAGTGGAGAAACGATTTAATGTCTCGGCAAGGAATGGAGTAATTTGCAAATACTGTCGACCAGCTACGGAACTAATTGTAGTTCATTATCTCTTAACACGTGAAGAGGGAGAAAGTAATACGATAAGAAAGGGGTTAATAAAGATGTCAATTAAGGTCTAATAGTATAAAACAGTTACGTAAAGTAATTAAGACAGTGGGAGTACAGCGAAAATGAAGAAGAGAGTGGGTGAGAGATAGAGAGAGGGATATATATAAAGAGAGAGAGGGATATAATTATATAAAGAGAGAGAGAGAGAGAGGGAGAGATCTAGAGATCGTACTAGTTGGAAGCTGGAAGGGGGGGGGGGGTGGGAGGAATGTAACCATCAGGTGCTAACCCCTCCCCAGGGGTCGACAAACGGTGTGGAGATGTTGGGAGTTTTTGTTAGGATAGGTGTAAGTTGTGCTTCCTCATTTATATGCAAAATATCACATTATTTATAATAATAAAAGCATATTTTAATAATCCTGAAATAGATATCGTTTCATATTTTAAAAACACAAAATAATTGAGAGTATTATTACGACTTGGTTGAAACGACTTACCAATTAAGTATCAAATTAGGATGAATAGAAATAAGGTAATATGTATAATAGCAGAAAGCATTGTTTCGAGGAATAATAGCAGCCGATTCAAAAGCAAAAGTGAAGACAAGAATGGTACAAATAAAAGACAACCGAGACAAAAAGGAGAGAAAGAGGGTAAGAAAAGTTTGGTCCCGAATTTTGAGCTGGGCGGCTGCGCAGGTGCGCCTGATCACAAGTAAATTCTCCCTCCCTTGTCTGGTCCGCGTGGCCCCACCCCCTGCAGCGCTGGTCTCTCTCGATCTAGCAGCTTCAGCGCGCTCATACCATTCTTCATTCCTCACATACTTTCGGAACGTCTGCTGGAACGCGAAAAATCTTCACTGAAAAGCATCTTTTCAGCCAGAATTCCACTCGCCACATTAAGTACCCGTGCCTTGGACACAGACATCAATTGCAATCAGGTCAGTTTGATTAATTTCAGATTTCATTACAACTTTAACAAGGTTTTGGGGAACGAGGTCTTTCTGAAATTCCTGCATCTTTGACATTTTTGTCATTTTTGCGACAGTCAGGACTTCCGGACGAGTATCGAAGTTCATTTTGTTTTGGTCGACTTCTAAATCAATTTCCTTTCAGCTTTAGCGATTAAAATTCATCCCACTTGCGAAGATGGTTTCTAATACTCCATATTCTTGCATAAGCAAGGGATGTTGTGAGATGAACGCCGTAATTCGAGGGCGATATTGGTCCAATGCTCCGCCATTCCGCAGGTAAAGTATGTATGCTTGTATTGCATTGCCGGACCGGTAGATCTGCCGTGTATTGTGGATGCGAGCTGGGTTATTGTGTAGCAACATAGTTGGCGAGACTCTGGAACCCCGTTCGGACCACAAAAGAAAACATGTCAGCTATTTGGTAGGGGGTTTTGGCAGTAGGCTTCTCGAGGTTGGCTTTGCCTTTGGTATGTGTACTGAAAGAGCACACGCTTCTCTCCAGCCGTGCACCCGGGCCAGCTGGTAGAGAATAGTTTCTTCCATATTTGGTGTCTGGCTTGTTGCATCTCGCTCGGTGCATCTCCGAGTCTGCCGACGACTGTTGCTATCTTTCTCAGCGCAGCGAGAATTATTTGCAGCGTGAAGAAGCAACAGTCTCTCCCTCCCGTAAAAAGAGCCATATCATAGCTAAAAAATCAGATTAATTCTTTGATCACAAAAAATGGAAACAGATACGGTAGATGTGTTTGATTCAACTTTAAAGAACATATTCTTCATTATTTGTTAATGTCAAGTATTTAGAAATGTTTTGGACTTTCAGTTGAATCGAAACAAAAAATACAATTGTCATCTTTTTTGTTTTAAATTTCGTCGAGTTTAAAACCATTTTGAGATGTGACAGATTTACAATTATAATTCATACTTGTTTAAGTTGTTAACTAGACCCTTTTCTCTGTCAAGAACTGGTTTTCCGTTGAATAATCATGTTTTTATGGCGCCTTTAATCCTATTATGACGGCGATCTGAAAATCTGAATAGCGAACGAGATCCGAGACAAATACCCGGAAAAGATAAGAGCGCTCATTATGCGACGGTAAACATATGGGACGGCGGCTGTATTACCGCATTGCTCCAAAGGCCAACGGGCTAGAGCAGGGGGAACTGTTGCCTACGGTGTGCACGGCAAGTTCGCGCTGAGTAAACAGCGGCCGTGCCGTGTAGTGTGCCTAGCTTCGCTGCCTGGTTTCGCAAATCCAATACAATGCCCTTTGTGGTGCAGTGATATATTCAACGGTTGGGAGGATTTAGTGTTTGCTAAGTCTCTGCACTCTCTATTGTGCTTGTGTTTATTTAGTCCTAGACGTCATGATTTTGCAGAAATTGTTATTGAAACAGATCAAGTTCATTGCACATAGACTTTTATCTCTTCTCTTTTCATGTGAAAAAAACTGTTGAATTTCAAATCTTTCCCAATGCCAGGCAATTATAATCCACCCGCCAATCAATAAACTTGTGACTGTTTTTTGAGGTGTATTCAAACCGCCCTTAGTGTCGATCTACCTTGATTTCTCATCAACTTTGCTATTGAACAATGAACAAATGAAAATCGTACTACTAGTGAAGCCTACTTGGAATGAAATTTATTAAATCTTCATATCTTAAGATTTTACATTGATTTGATATTGACTTGTAAATATGGTTCGATTTATGATTTATGAAGATTTTAATTCAAATTATCATTATTTAGTATTTTCAAGTTTACCATAAACATGCCTGTTAAACTCATTCATATTTTAACTGTCAATTCTGAAGTCCCCCATAATTTTTCTTTGTTAAAAAATGTTTTAAATAATTTGTTGAGGCCCTTCCAAAATTTCTCTTTTAATTGAATGTCTTGAGCTGACTAACCAAAATAAAGAAGAAAGATTTTGTATGGCTTACATTTATATTGGATTGTCTGGGCATACAAAGAAAATATACAAAAACTTGGATTAACAAAATAATTGTCATTTGATTTCAGTAATTTGCCAATGTATTTGACAGGTTTTCAAGACAAAATGAAATTCCATCCCTCAATTTGCTCTCGGTCTTAATTCATCGGCCTCAGAAAAAAAGTAACAAAAAGTAGTGCAATTAGGAAGAAGAATAAAAGAAGTTTAAGATCTATGCAAGTACCCAATTTTTTATTGAAAGCTTGTGAAATGAAATAGGGAACAATATGTACATGTGTACATGTACTGTAGCTGTCTTTTGAAATGCAATGTGCACAGTTAAATTTTGTGTTCCAAAGCAATTAAAGATGTATATTTTTATGGCCTTGAATTTAAAAAAAGAAGACATATTGTAGACAATTTGAAGCATCATTTTTGAACTAATGTTCTGAAGAAAGATCGCATAACTTACTCATTATGATTATCTCTTTAGTTTAATGCACACTCTAACCTTATACATGTAGGAAGCAATGTTCAGTTTAATTGTAAATTTAGATTTATAAATGATTAAGAATGTCATATAAAATGTCATTCTTTTAAAACACAAATGGACACCCATGTACATGTACAAAGTTGTTTCAGATATCGGTACGCATGTTTATTATACTCGGAAAAGGTAAAAAATACACACAAATACCTACAATGTATCAACAAGAGGGGAATTTCTTACATGATAAGTCTTTTTCTCCAAATAGAAACTCAAATGCCCAAACCATCACTCTCATGCTTGCAATGTTTTTGTACATGTTTGGAATTCAACGATAAAATCAATGCTATCTCGGCTATTGCTTATCAAATATTCAGTTACATGCAATGTTTGTTCTACTTTCGATGAGAAACGGTTACAATACATGTCCATCCTTTACAATTAACCCAGATAATGGAAAGACATGATAACATCTCTCAACTCCATTTATTGCTATTCGATCTCATCTTTTCTCCTCTCTCTCTGGTACACATACTGCATATCACAAATAGTAATAAAAAGGAAAGCCCGTATCTAAGTGTACCGTATCATCTCTCGAGTTATTAAGTAGATAACGTGGCGTTATCTCAGTCTTCACAAACGGTGAAACAGAATCCGATAAAAATCTGGGCTCGCTGCCTTAGTATCCATTATAGAGGTGTAAGTGGCGGGAAGCAAGGTAACAAGATACGCGATTGGCCCGCTTCGCCCGCCCTGTTCATTTTCAGCATTCCCTGGTGGTAACTGAATGTTCAAGGATTCTTGCTGGCTAATTTCTCGGGATGTATCAAATCTCATAACTTGCAACAGAGTGCATAAACCGTGATTCACTGCGAAAAAAGACACTTGTCAAATATACTGGTAGTTTTGGATACGATGAAGAAAATATAAGTATTTTGTAAGTGAGTGTGCAGTTTTGTAAGTAGTAGAGAGAGTCGGCTCGATTGAAACTTGGTACATCACTATTTCAACCATGTACGGCAGAAAGAATATTGTGTTAATTAAGGGCTATTAGCATTGACCCACTCAGTATAGTACAGTACTTGTAAGAATAATTGCTTTTCAACCGATTTCATAGTGTTTTTTATAATAGCATTTTGCTGATCCAATGCCCCCAGAGAATAATTAGGCTTTCAAGAGTAACTCAAAGTAGTTTGGGATAATTTTTCTACAAATGTTGTTTTACTATTGAATACATGTATGTATCAAGGACTCTGATCTGTATTAGTAATAAGATTAACAAGAAGGAAAGGGAAGAAGACATAAAAGGGGATAGGGGGGGGGGGGGGGGGCGGCGGCAGCAAGCCTGTGCGTAGCACCATTTATAATTTTGTTGATAAAGTTTTTTTCTTTGCTTGGTAACTCTCACATTTGGAAATTATGAAAGACCCCAATGTCAATCAATGTGTGGACATTTTGAACCAATGCCTTGTGGAATTATCCCATCAATCAATACAAGACCCAGCAATTCTAATCCTAGGATGAAACCAATCTCATGGAATCTCATGGAATCTCAAAACCGTACTGGTCATGTACTGGCAGTTATTACATAACTTTGGAAGCCTGGCTGTCTCATGAATCTTTGATCAATCAAAGGTGTGGGCCATGCACGAAAGTGGACAACCCTGTATTAAACTATTGTTGCATAATGGTCTAATTATGAACTTCATTTGAAAAATGACTGTAGATAGGGTTGCCACTTTATCATTCTTCCAAAGTTCCAAATCATTTGAAGTACGGTAATACTTTGAAGATTTATTGAAGAATAATTGTGCATATATATTGATCCTAAGTACATGAGGGTGAACAATTAGAGAGAAAAAAGAAAAGAAAATTAGAACACACATACATCCATCTTATTTAACTTGCAATAAATGGATATCTGATATAATATTTTTTCATTAGAGAGAGCAAAAGAGAGAGCATGAGCACTCCCTAGTCATCTGTGTAAATGATATTTTACCTGTAGGTCACACAAGTAGTTGACTCCAGTCTTTAAAGTCTGTAAAAGTTGATGGGATTTAAAAGTAACGGTAAAAGAAATAACAAAGAAAGAGTTTTGATAAAGAAAAAAATATATAACTTTGGACAGAATTCTTATTTTTTTTTTTTTTTTTTGGGGGGGGGGAGGGATGGGGGTGAAAGGATCAAGAAACTCTTGTTCTATCATCATGAATCAGAGAATAGGGAAGTAAACATATATACATGTAGGCCTTGGCCTTGTTCAAAACTTTTTTGGGGAAAAAAACATGACTTGCTAAGCTTTGGGCTTTCTCTTTTGTCTCCAATTTTTTTCTACCACCAAGCTTTTTTTTTCTCAGACCCCTGTAGCGGTTGAAGTCATCTCGAAAAACAAAATCGGGTGGGAAAGCTTGTCGTCGTCGAAGAAGAAGAGAAAAAGTAACGAGAGAGGAATGATGGATTATGGGAGAAACATGACAATATAATAGGCTGGGGTGACTCTTGTACAACCCCTATGACTCATTGTAAACCATGATGATGTCTGGATAAACTAAAAAATGGGTCGGTGATGATCTGGACTTTGCTCCTTGTTGTTGACTGTTGAAACAAGTGTGTGAGACCCAAACTGAAGAGTATGGCCCTTTTTTTTCTCTTTCTGTAGAAGTACAGTACATGTACAATACATGTAGTCTCGCCTCTAGTAGTAATCTGTTTGGCCTTATGCACTTCTCCACCCCCCCTTCTTTACTTAAAAGAAAAGTGGGCCTCCTATTTTTGCCCCTTGTTGTTTAAGTTTTAAAACAAGTGCAATTACATTGTATAATAAAACCCTTTTCAATCAATGTTATTCATTTGTGAATATTTACTCCAGATGAAGATTTTAGTGTTGCCTCCAGTCATCCATTTGGCCCTTCAACACTTGCCGGACCCCCTCCTCTACTGAGGAGAGTGCCCCCCCTATTTACCCCCCCTCCAGGAGAATTATTGTTTGCCATCAATAAAGTAGTTGGCCTTTACACCTTTTGGAACCCCCCCCATACTCTTTCAAAATGATTATCAAAAAAGAAGAAAAGAAATACATATTAGATAGAAATGTACCACTTTTGTTGATATACTCTATTTTTCATTCTTTGATTATATGAATTATACGTATCAATATTTTATAGAATTGTTGTGAGATATTGCATCCATAGAAACATCCATATACAAAATGAATTCATGCAGTACGTTAATCTATTTACTATGCCAACGAAACCGAAACTTTAATTTTAACCGTCATCGAACAACTAATTTTCCTCTTCTCCAGGATGTTTACTAGTCTGTTTCAGCCCAAACTATTTCTATTTATCGGCGGCTTTTATCTCCGTGGTGGACTTTTTGGTGATTCATTAAAATTGCCCAAGTGCAAAGTTCTTTCATTATTTGCGCGGGAATCACAGGCGTATTGTACTCTTTTGTACAGCAAAGTTGACTTTGATCACTATGTAAATTTGTCCAGAGCCGAATAGTAGAACTTAAAGGGTGAAATCAAACACACTTCCTTGAAAGGAGTAGATTTTGTTGCTACCCTGTTGGTTTCTATGCAGTAAGTTCACTATTTCTCTGTGTTTCTAAGTTATATTTTTAATCACCACCTTTTTTCCCCCAAAAGAAAGCAAAAACTGAATGATTGACATGTCATATTTTTTTTGCAAACCCTACTCAAAGCAGAACTCTGTAGTCTGCATACAACCAATGAGAAACCGTTAAAATAGAAACAAACAACAAACATAATACATGTACATGTAGAATTTGTAAAAGCTCTTGTGAATGAATATGTAGGCATTGATATACAGTTAACAACTTTATTATTTATATTCCTTGTAAATTTGATGTTTTGGGGGGTCTTTTTTATAACTCTAGAATGAAAGGTGGACTTGTCTTATTACGGCCATTGTTGAATATTTTTTGATGTAAGCTTTAATATGTCACAATCTCAAGAAACATAAATTGGGACAAACCAATTTTTACTTTAATTTTTTTTTATAAAAGTTGGTAAGGGTATGAATAATTGTACATGTACTGTACATAGAATTAACACAAAAGTGTAGCTTATCCAATGACCAAAGAATACAGTTTGTTTAGCTATCGAATATTCATTAGAGAAAGTTCAATATTCATGAGAGAAAATCCAATATTCAAAGAATAGTCTAATATTCAAAGAAAATCCAATATTCATCAGAGAAAATCCAATCTTCATAAGAGAAAATCCAATATTTGTGAGAGAAAGTCCAATATTTGTGAGAGAAAGTCCAATATTCATGAGAAAAAGTCCAATATTCTTGAGAAAAAGTCCAATATTCATGAGAGAAAGTCCAATATTCATGAGACAAATCGAATATCCACTTTTAAAGCCTGAATTTCCAATTTGAGAGCTCTTCCCCCCAATTAAAGTGTTAACGGTAAACATTTTTGTTAACATCAGTTAAAGATAAACTTTAGTACTGGTAATGCGATTGCATTGTGAAAGAAAAGGTGTGGAAAGGACCAGAAACAGTTGATCATGTAGCATGTAAGTATTGGTGTGCACTGCAAGGTTCTGGAGTCATCAAAATCATAATAAATTTGACCAAGTCTTGGTAAAGTAACAAGCACTGTACACAGAAAGCTATATATGGGACAACACACATGGTGTCGGGGCTAGTACTACCTTGATTTCCTTGTCTTTCTATGCTCATTACTCAGCCAGTATACATTTTCTTCCAAAATTGTTTGGCTCATGTCATTTATTTGTAATCTTGAACATTCAGTGTAAGTTTCGTTTGATTCTGTGAGAATTAATTTTCTCTTTTTTACCAGAACTGGAGTTTATCTTTAAGCTTTACAGCATTTAGTTGCTACTCCTAACTGTCTACAGTGAATTCATGATCATCTACAACTGCCTAGCACATCTTCTCTGTATTTGCGTGAAATCATGGGCAGCGAAATCAAACGGCTCACCTTGCGATCCAAACCAGGATCCTTTTTACCGTTTATAAATCTGTAGTCTAGTATAGTTGCTACTCCTAACTGTCTACAGTGCATTCATGATCATCTACAACTGTAGAGCACATCTTCTCTGTATTGGCGTGAAATCATGGGCAGCGAAATCAAACGGCCCACCTTGCGATCCCAACCAGGATCCTTTGTACTGTTTATAAATCTGTAGTCTAGTATGACCCTCGAAATAATGGCAAATTGGCAATTGGCCCCGTTTTTAGAAATGATTTTATTGCTCTTTACAGCCCATTACCTCTGCCTATAGAATAAATCTATTGTTCTCATAGCTATAAACCCTAGCACAAAATATTACAAGCATATTAATGTAATCGCATTTGAACTGTTACTGATGTGTTGTAAAAGTCACTTTTACTGTCATCTTCATTATTCATCTCATGCTCATCTTTATAATTTTAATTGACTAATTTCCAATAATTTTTTTGAGATGCAATTTTGCCCCATGTGTAATTTTATTATTTCACTGATGGTTTTTAATCCAGGAGTAATACATGTATACAATGCAATCCCATTTGCCCTCATTTAATTCCAGGTAGGGATTCTTTCCATTTTACAATCAGCAATCACTATAAAACCATATACCTGAACATGTACCTACTGTAGATTAGTAACATAGATTTTGCTGACATTGTACATGTTTATACAGCAGAAATTTATCACATTAGAAAATGGTACAATTCCAAGAGATTTTGAACTGAAATTGATTTCCTTTTTTCTCAAAATATCTACAAACGTGTTTAGAATGGAAGTTTTAATATTGATCATCGACTTTTATACAAATCCTTGTTTTCATGAATTAATAGTCAAACTCATATCTGTGAGTTGTTTCAAGTTTCAAGTTTGAAAATGCAAAATTGTACAAAGGTGTGGTATACAATGTACATGTAATGTACATAATGGACAGTAATGACACACCATTCCACTATAGATGAGGGGTATTTCCCCCTATCTTTTGTATTCTTACATCATAGCGTTCACTCAGCTGCCCCTAAGCCACATTGTACCATCTCCTTTCTTTATGTGACATGGCATTGTTCAGCAGGCCCAAATCTTCTCTGGTCAGCTTCCTTCAATCCATACAATGAGATGCGTTTTAATCTCCATTGTGAACTCTCCACTGTGGCAGGGTAAACGGCCTGCATTGTACACCTGTAGATATATTGATATTGGGCCTACATGTACATGTACTGTACATGTATGAACATGCCTTATAGATGTATGTTCTTTCAGGTTTAATCCATAGATGATAGGGTGTTCATGCAAGTCTAAATAGGGACTTTTAGATTCGCACGAAGACAATAGGTCTATGCTACGATCGACGTCCTTGTAATGCACTGCCTTGAATGGACGTCACACGTATCAGTCCACGCAAATCTAAAAGTCCCTAATATCAGATCTTCATGTACATGTACTATTTTCGTAGTCTGTAACAATAGGACAAAATACCTCAGAATTGCCTAGATTTTTCATCCATAAATATAAACCAATTGTCTACTACTGTAAAGTAAAAAAGGTATTCATTGTTTACTTTAGCATTTCTCATACATCTTATGTTAAAGCCCCACTGCAGTACTCATAGCTGCTTGTGCCCTCTATGTAGCAAACAATGCCTTATCAGTGCCTGTTGGTTCCCCATGATCCCCTCTGTCTCATGTTAATTGTAAGCTGATTTGATGAGAAAACCACCTGTCAGTGACCTTGCAGGGAGGTCTAATCCCCCTGGCCAAACTATTGATATTTTCTCCAGAAAGAGATGCATCTGCAATAGGCACAGAGCGAGTACAAAAGAGACAGCTACATGTAGCTTGCGCTGAGTAGAAGTACAAATTTTTGTTGGTACTACATGTAGGTAGTACAACAGCCTCTGCGGGACATCCCTGGTTCTGAACAACAGGGGGCAGTGCAACCTTGCAGACCCTGCTCACTCGCTAACAAGGCCTGATCTCTTCTGGGGAGAATTCTTCCCGTCTTATAGCCCGTTCAGACTGAGGGAAGTTCATACGAAAAACGTTTAAAGAAACGTTGAATAGAGAAACTAGTTTTGAGAAGGTCAGTTGACATGACAGCCGGCCATGGTTCGTGCCCGCTCACGATAAGCCCCATCCAGAAAACAATTTTTGTACAAAGCGATTTTCAGACTAGAATGGACCCTGATTCTTGCGAGAGCTTTCATTCCGAGCAATGCTCAAACATATGTTCTGTTGTACTACAGTGTAGGTTCAGACTACATTCAGACTATAGCTCAATCGGTAGAGCAGTTGTCTCGTAGTCCGGTGTCCCAGGTTCGAAACCAAGTCGAATCGCTAGTGCCCTTTGGTATTAAAGGCATTAATCCTCATTACCAGGTCCCTTGGAGAGGACCTAAAGCCGTCAGCCGTCTGGTTGCTTACTTACAAGCATTTATGCTTTCTTAGCGGTCGGGTAAAATAACCACCATCACCATCACCCTGTTCAGACTAGAAATAACTACTTTTCATATCTTGCTATATGACTTTCATACAGCTATACAATGATTTTTCAGTAGTCTGAATGGGGGTAGGTAGCTTGCTTTGACGAGTACCAACAGATTCCTAATCAAATTTGTAGGTGAATTAGGAGGGCCACTTCATCCCAATTGATAGTTTCCCTTCTGCTTTTGACGTCTTGCATGAGAACAAGTCTATTTGGCTTAACCAGGGGCCTAACGTTGTCAAGCGCTGGTCCGTGGGGGGAAGATTCAAAATGTAAAATCAAGATAATCCAAGCTGCTTTTCATTTCACTTCATTTTGTTTCATTCCATTTAATCATTTTCACGTCAAGATAAGAACAAAATTACAAACGAACATATATAATTTCATATCTGAAGTGGGTGATCATGAAAAGCATGTAAATGACTTGTTTGAAATGTTCCTCACAAAATATACAAAGTAACGGTAACTTTGGCACATATTTCATTTAAAATCAAGATGACAAAAAAAGGGAAGATGAAAATAATAGAGAAAAGTAGGAGGAAACATAGCATTATTATTGACATATGTATAAGAATTTTTCAAAAAGAAATAGTCGTTTAAAATTGGTTTATTGCCTTACTATTCATAATGTGGATATTTTAAATTAAAGATATAATTGAGTTTTGGTCATGGGGTTGCATTTCCTAAGAAGAGCTGTCTAGAAGCTAGGCCTGAGTCATGTCGGGATTTTCATAAACCGGGTCCCGACGGCCTCGCACCGATCGGGACCCGGTGTCCCGAAATCAGCTCGCAGGATTTGTCACTTGCCTGTATAAAAAGCGCATATCATCGGTATGTCCCTTAAAAGTGACCTTTTTTATCAATCAAATAAATCAACACATGCATACCTGGGCTCAGATCGGTATATTATTCCATTTGACATTATTTTTATCCATGATTGGCGATGTTTAGTGCCATTATCGTGCCTCTAAAAGTAAAAAAACTGGGGCAAAAATAGAAAGACAACATTCGAGCCGCCATTTTTATTCATGCAGGTTGAATAAATTGGGTAAAAAAATATGAATGTTAGAATAATAAAACGGCCTTCTAAAAAGTACTTCCTTACAACATACCGATCGAATAATTTTAAAAAGACAAAATAGATATTTTTTCTTTGATTTTGAACACCGCATGCTTCTTTTAAAAGCTGAAAATTACTTGGTAATCACAAGAAGTTTCGATACGGATAGCTGTTGCAAGGCAAGTTCAGACTAGTCTCGGAAAAATGCGCCAGTGCACCTCGTTAGGTGTAATGCGTGCCCAAACGAACCCAAACAAAGACGTGATCGTAACGAGAAAAAATCATTAAAAACTACGAGAGCACAATTGGAAAGACAATATACTCAAAATTATCGTAAGCAGATACATAACTTGGAGGAAGAATACAATAGTTGTCCAAGAAAAGCCACAGAAATAGTGAGAATCGAGGAGTAACTGGGTACATTTTTATCGCAAGGGGCCTTGCTGCTGCAAATACTCGAATCCTTTGTTATACTGCTTTCTACCGTAGAGGGCGGTTTTTGGTTTGCTAGCCTCGTGTTCAATTTAAACACGTGTAATTCGGAAATCGCAGCAGGGCCATTCCGATAATGATTGTACCTATAGTAACTCCTTAAATATCACTATTTCTGTGGCTTTTCTTGGACAACTATTGTATTCTCCCACCAAGTTATGTATCTGCTTACGATAATTTTGAGTATATTGTCTTTCCAATTGTGCTCTCGTAGTTTTTAATGATTTTTTCTCGTTACGATCACGTCTTTGTTTGGGTTCGTTTGGGCACGCATTACAACTAATGAGGTGCACTGGCGCATTTTTCCGAGACTAGTCTGAACTTGCCTTGCAACAGCTATCCGTATCGAAACTTCTTGTGATTACCAAGTAATTTTCACCTTTTAAAAGAAGCATGCGGTGTTCAAAATCAAAGAAAAAATATCTCTTTTGTCTTTTTAAAATTACCGTATTCGATCGGTATGTGGTAAGGAAGTACTTTTTAGAAAGCCGTTTTATTATTCAAACATTAACGTTTCTTTCAACCTGATTTATTAATCCTGCCGAGAGACCCGGCCAGTACAGTAGCTAGCTAGCAGCTGGCAACAACAACCCCATGGGGCGAACTGCTCTAGCTGCAACCCATATTTATATCAGCAGTTCGGATTGATTCAGGATGAGCTAGAATATGATTGGTAATAATTAAATACTTAAGTTTTAAGGTGGATTGATTTTAGTGGTGTGCAAAACTGCAATTTCTTACATATTTCATTATTTTTTTCGGAGCGTCGGTTCTCAAAAAACGAAACCGGGACCCGACGGCAAGGGTCGGGTCCCGGTGTGATCGACCGTACCGACTCAAGCCTACTAGAAGCTAATAGTAAAAGCTAAAATTTGCTGACACCAGACTTGGTGGAAATGCCATTAATGGATTACAAGTCTTGCACGCAGCAAACCAGTGGTCCTATCACGTAGACTTTATGACGTATCTTTGAGCGCTCACGTAGAATAACGCTCTCACAGAACCGAACTCCGACTTTGGTTCTGTGTACATGTGTATGTTCTTTTTGAAAACAAAATATCCAAGTCATCCACACTTGTTGCAATAACTATACACCTGTAGATATAATAGGCAAACAAAAATAATGAATGAGGCAATATGCCAGGAAGCTAAATATGATATCTTGAAAAGTGTAATCATGTGCGATTCGTGACTTGTCAGAATTGTTTTCCAGACGATGAAGTGTGACCAGCCTAATAAATTCTATTTACAAAATATGTATCTTGTCTGGCAATCACAGGTGCAAAAAGGGACCGTTTTCCTGAGAGACTGTTACCAGATATGTTTATATGTTGAATAATTGTCTTGTACGGGGAGAAAATGATGCATTTACCAAGTAATGGATGGTGGCGATAGGGCCACTGTAGGGTTGTATTGTCTGAGTGAATCGAAACGCGATATCTTCCCATTTCCACGAAGACACTCGGTGCATATGTTGATGTTTAGGTGAGGGCAGGCCCATATTTGGACATCTCCAACACTTTGCAAAAGTCCCATGGAGCGCCTTGGAAACTTGGGGAGGCTTGGAGTGAAGGCTAGGTCGGATGATGACAGAGACAGATATATTTTGTAGGGAAGAAATGCGTAGAAGACAAAGAGATCGAGAGAGAGAGAGAGAGAGAGAGAGAGAGAGGGAGGGAGGGAGAGGGAGAGGGAGAGATAGAGAGCAAGAGAGCAAGAGATAGATATAGAGATGAAGGTAGAGATAGAGAGAGATAGAGAGATAGAGAGAGAGAGAGATAGAGAGAGAGAGAGAGAGAGAGATAAAGAGAGAAAGAGAGAGAGAGATAAAGACGAACACAGAGAGATAAAATGAGAGATAGTGAGAGATAGAGAGAGAGATACAGAGAGATAGAGCAGAGAAAGAGGGAGGGAGAGAGAAATGACAGAAGTTCCAAGAGATAGAGAAAGAGAGAAGATGTAGGCCTACAGTACATTGAAAATTAAAATTGACAACTTCAATCCTCGATCAAACATTACATGCCTCAGGCTAGCCCTGTTCTAAACCCGATTGCAACCCTAACCTTAGCCCTTTAATTATCTGACTAAATTAAGCTCGGACCAGTACAGTGGATACCTCAGCAAACTTCACCATCCGATATATTGGAGTCTGAATGGTTAGATCTCTGAAAACTGAATTAAATATTTTTTTATTGTAGGGTATCAATCCACAGAATAGTTTGCCGGGGAAAATATGGGAAATTCAGATGATTTTTGTTTATATGCACAGAGCCAGAGATCTAGTTTATTGTTCAATGCACATATACAATGTACATTGTATAACATTGCAGGGACTTTCCCTGTTGAATTTGTTTTGTTGACAAACAATAGTGTTTTAGCAACGTAATAAACATACAAATTGCTGTCTCCATACACAGTATTTAAAGGCCCATGACTACGAGATAATTGATTAAATAACATTGATTAAATAACATTTAAACACTATCAATATCAAGGCATACATGTAGGTCCATGTTCAAACTTTAAAACAAGCAAATCATGTTATAGTTAAAAACAACAACAACAGCAGAAACAATGTTCAACAAACAAACTACTCATATAAACGTCCATTAAAGTTTTACAATAATTTACAGAGTGAAAAAAGTAGACTTAAAAAAATAAGGACATTAATTGAAGGTCTAATCCTCAGAATGATTTTATGACTGCACTTGGTATCGTTCGGTACCCTGACGGGAATCTGAAAATAATAATTGTGAATGAATCTTTCTTGAATCCAATCTCTTGTCAAGAGAAGAGAGCCATCACATTGGCCACACCGATTGTACCGGCCGGAATGCCCATCCCTCCACAGCATTAACGACTTTCTCAGATCTGAGTAGGGATGTCTTCATCAGCTAGAGATTGCCAAATAGCCCGCTAGTTCTGATTTGGGAAATAATCCTGAAGTTACAAATCTCGTCTTCATCAGCTCGAGACTCGACCTTGAAACTTGAGCTCGATATATTTTGCTCAGCGTTCACGCATAGTCTTCGGGCTGGTGAAGACGCACCGGACAAATAGCGGGATATTTTGCAAACTAGCCCAAGATATAGACCAAATATCCCACTAATTGCATTATTGCAACTTCAGGCTGATGAAGAAGCAAACTAACTGGATAATTTGCGATCGGGATAGTGAAAAAAAGCGGATTATTTGGCAATCTCAAGCTGATGAAGACAGATCTACATGTATCTGATGTTGTCGTCGCCGCTTGGGCCGGGACAAAGGAGGGGAATGGCGTAATGGCAGAGTCGATGCCTCCGTCCTCTCTGGAGCGTCTAGTTTCTGCTATCCTCGTTTATCCGAGTCGCAACACATGCCCTTATCACTTACCCAAATTCTGTAATTGGGGTTTGTGAATTGTGACAGCATTTTCTCTTTCAAAGTTCTCTCCAGGGAAGGGGATGCTCGGACCATCAAATATGAATGTACAGTTGCTCTGGTTCAAATTTATCGGGTGTACGGTGTGTCACTTTCTGTTGATGTTGATGTTTTAGTCGATAAGACCTAATGAAATGATTCCCAGTGTCTCATCCAGATTTGTTGCAATGTTTTGCACTTGTACCAAAAATGGCCCCAAAATCCACTTACGGTATTGAAATTTAATATTTGTGAAATGAACAAGACTCTTGCTATGTCAAAGTTACATTGATGCAGTTATAATTACTGCATTGATATTCACAAAAAGAGTTCTTCAATTGATGTCTATTTTCTTATCCAGATTAATTTTTTTTTCTTCTTCATCTACGGACATCTATTGAAACAAGCATTAACTTTTATAAATTGATAGTCAAAACTCTTGCAACAACGATAACAATGCAGTTATTATCTGCACATAAGAGTACATGTACAATTAGAATTTCACTTGGTCATTGTTCTTATTTTACTATCGATCCAAGCCTCCCAGGTAATGATCAAGTTGTAATACATAAAGCAACTTTGAATGCGGTTAGTCCCAGGTAATCTACATGGTCAATGCAAGTGCAATTCTCTGTCAAGCTCCATGTCAATTGAACTTCAGGAGAACTCAAGAATACTTTGATGGGAAGCTTTCCAACAACAAAGACGCCAGTCCTATTTGTTCCCATTCCCCGGCCATCCTATTCTGAATGTTGTATAAAGAAACATATAACGAAACGTTGTTATAGTGATACGCCTGTTTGAATGAAAACTCAATAAAGAATAAGGGTCCGCTCTGTAGTCTGAACGTCGTACCGTACCAAAATTGTATAACTGGGCGGGGCTAATCGTGAGCGTGCACTAATGATTGGCCAGCCGTCATGTCAACTGACCTTGTCAAATGTATTTTCTTTATACATGTTTTCTAGTCTCTACGCTCCTTCCGTTGTACCATAATTCTTTATATGACTTTTCTTTATACAATTTTTCTTTATATGATTTGTATATAAATATCCTATCTATAGTCTGTCAAGGACGAAGTATTCACTGGAGGTATATGAAGGGAAATCCCCGCTCTAGCCCATGCATTGGTCGCCTTTTTATATCTTGACTCCTGAAGGGGATTTTGTTACAATCCCCAACCCCAGTGGGGGTAGGAAACCATTGAATTAAAAACAATCGTAAAAATGAGAATACACATGGTTGTAGGGTATGCTGAACTTGATGGAATAGTTGAAAGAGAGAGAGAGAGAGAGAAAGAGATCCAGGGAGACGTAGCCCCTCAAGAGATGTGTAAAAGGACAATTATCTTTTTTAGGCCTTTACAAGCATACCCATACCCTAGGAAAAGTATCTTCTTTTTTTGTTTGTTAATCTTGTACAGTCCCTGGTTGTCATCTTTGCTTTTGATGTAAAATAATATTTAGTGGCCAACATTCTATCAAAAATTTAAACTCAATACTTGGTTTTAATAAAGTTGTTCATTGTTTTTATACTATAAAGGAACCCTGTGGAAGGGTAAATATATTGGGGGAAAAACACATTTAGAAACCAAAGTTTTCCTATCTGTACTTTCTACATGCTACTTTTTTACACATGGGCTTTGTCGAAGATACCACCATTTCTAGGTCAAGAGTTCTTCATCATGTTGGCATCCTAGTTACTCATGTGGTTCACCCAAGTCCTGGCCAAGGGATTCAGGCACAAACCTCAAGAAATCTTCCAACAGTGATTCACAAGACAAATGTACTTTTGTTATCGATCCTGATAGAGATTTCATTGCATTGCGTTGATCTACATGTAGTGTACTGACAAAGAGTCCTAAACAGCTGCAGATTTGTCCAAGGAAAGGTGGAGTCTAAAACTCTAAATTTTGTTTTCAAGACAAATCTTGAGACCTGATGGTTTATAGAAAGATGATTTCATTGAAATTGAGATGTGGGAAGACTGAACTTCTTATAAAAGTGATTTGTAATCTAGTCAGGAAGATACATATGTAGTAACTCTATCAGTGTAGGAAAAAAAAAAAAGGAAAAGAAGCAGAAAGCAAAAATAATGCACAGAAGCTCATTTGGGATTTACTAAAGGAAGTCTTAATTTTCTCATGACAATACAAATTATTACATTTCCTTTTTATCAGATCTGTGTTAAAGCTTACCACAGCTAAATCTTAAGCTGCTACCATGGATCTATTTAATTTTTTTAATTGTTTATTTACTTATTTATCTATTTTTTGTGAGGTCCATTTTGAGATTTAGTTCTATTATTTTGTTCTGCTGTGTAATGATGACTGGCAGATAGCTCTCTGGTTTTACGAGCCACACTGCTCGGTGTATTTCTCATTTGTTTTCTGACTGGTATTGGAGCAATTTGAGTAGAATTGTGGAATGTGTGAAATTGTCTTTGATCTTAGGCCAGAGAAGATTCTTTTGGAAATTCAAATTTTGCTTCTTTTGAATTTGAATGGCCTAACTTCTGCTCTGAGAACTTTTGAATGTGGAAGCAGGGCATTTATCAAATTGATATACAATATTTCAACGATGACCGACATATTTCATGTGCAATAGTTAATCAATCGTGAGATAATGGCAGTTACATAGTTCATGAATGTACCAGGACCAGTTTGCGGTTACGTTACAGGAAATTTTTTTACCGGTACAGTATATATGCTATCAAAATAGTGAGATTTTTTTTTGCGTAGAAATTAGAACATGTACAACTTGTATTTACAATGTAATGTACACATACATGTATGTTACCAGAGTTTTCTATATTTTTTTTTCTTCCAAATTTAGTGCTTATCCAGAGTAACTATTAAATCATACATTTTTGTGATTTTTATTTTGCAACAAGTTTTGCTGTAGGAAACTTCCATGAATTAAATTACAAATGAATGAAAAACATTGGTGTTTTATCAGTTATTTATTTGTTAAATGGCACACAACTTTGATAATTCCGAACCAGTTGCAAGATTCGCAAACATTTCATGCACCTGAAAGTTGCTGGTATACATACAGTGTAACAGTTATTTGATCTGTTCTTCTGTGATTTGTTTGATTTTTTACTATTACTGGGTCTGTGGTTCATTTGAGGTTGGCATTAGCCATTTGTTTATTTTTTGTAATATTCCATTCAGAAATGCATGAACGTGTGTATTGATGTTTCTTAATTGAGGTGTCAAGCTTGAAACAGAAATAGGTTGATGCTATAGCACCTATTGCATGTTTTTCATTGATAATTTGTGAAAGAGGGGGCCATGGGGTGGGGGAGTGGGAGAAAAAATAGGGAAGATTTGTTGTTATTTTCTTTGAAGGGGGGAGGTAGAGAGGAAAAGCAGATGTTTCCCCTTTTGTGTGAAAGGATAGTAAACTTCACTGGTATCATCTGTTAAAATCCATATTTTGGTCATCCCCAAAAGTGCATTTAGGTTGTTATCCTACTGATTTTACACTATTAGTGCCATATTGACACCTTTGTAATCGAGTGAACCCCCTCGTGTACTTTCTCATTGTGGAGAGCGGCGTGAAAAATAGCAAGCACAAATTGTTGAAAATCACTGTTGTTGCCCTCTCCCCCTACTTTTCTCTGCGTTTGACCGTGAAACCAAACGCAAGGAAACAACTGTTGCAAGAACCATGCTATGTATTGGACTGATAAACATAAAATGCTCCAGTTTTGTTTTGTTTTCTTCGGATGGAGCTTTTGTTTCAAAGCCAGCAGGGGGTCTTTTATTTTGATATCAATCTGTTTTGAACGATCCATTTTGTGATGAAATTGTAGTGATGGAAATTGTTATTAGAATGTACATTATTCGGAAGAGAACCAATATTGTTCAGGCAAGATGACTATTAAATGATAGAACGGGAAAAAATAATCATCTGCATCAATTGAATTACAGATCAATGTGTTTTAAAGTCCTGATTATGAGAACAATTATAATGATGGAAATCTTATTATATTAGCGGAAGAGTACGTAAAAGATTCAATTCAGTCAAAATGACCCTTAAATGAAATGATGTTACAGATCAATCCATTTTTTTTGAAATTCTATGAAAATATTCCAGTGATTGAAATCTTTTTTTAGCAGAAGAGGATGAATAACACTAGGGTCAATTGACCATGAGACGAATGCAAATTTGTTTTCACTTCTTAAAAGTGAAGTGTGAGATAATAGAAACTGAAAAAGCTGAGTACTTATATATGATGGCAAACACTTGAACTGCGCGTCTAGCAAATCCGTAATTCTTCACAGTCTGAGGTATATAACGAAAAAATGTCAACTTTATAAACCTCCACGTTTATAAATTCTGTCGTTTGTCGCCACCCTTTTCATTCATTTATAGACTGCATTGCAGATACATGTACATTTGTAAGTAGCAGCTGATTGGGAAATCGTTTACTGTTTCTGAGCTGAATATTTTTCTTTTATTGGACATCGTGCTGGAATCCTGAAATTATTTAATGAAAGTAATATGGTCTCGTTTGTGGTGCTTTGAGAAATTGAGCTGTAAATGATTTAAATCATCTGAAAGAGAGATGTATTTCTCAATCTCTGAAATACAGAACATGGTTCAGACAACTTTATTTGTGAAGAAAATTTCATGTTGAGAATCGTTATAAAGTCAAACCTATCTACAGCGACCGCCCAAGGGAAACACAAAAAGTGGTCTTTGTAGACAGGTTCCTTTAGTACATGTTTCAATGAGAAACCATTTCAAAGGAAACAAAACAATTGCTTGTTGTAGATACATTTGTAGATGGTCTTTGTAGATAGGTGGTCACTAAAGCAGGTTTGACTGTACTTATTTAGTGACGGAATCGATTTGATGCGTCCCACCTTTTTAAATATTTGATTTCTTTTCATTTTTTTCTGCGCAGGTCTCGTCGACGCCCCTCCATTTTGACTTTCACCCCCGACAGTGACGTCTTATCCTGCCACCATACCAGCCTCAATAGAGATGTCCGACAGTTGGCCCCCTTCTCAGGTGCCCCCTGCCCCCCAGACCCCCACCGGGGGGACGCAGCCAGGGGGGCAGACCACGCCCGGCTCGCCCACCGACGACGAACTGGGCAACGATGCAGAGGGCGTGTGGAGCCCCGACATCGAGCAAAGCTTCCAGGAGGCCTTGGCTATATATCCACCGTGTGGACGCAGGAAAATTATTCTGTCAGATGAAGGCAAAATGTATGGTGAGTACCATGATTCCCCTCATTCGGAAAAGGCATTCATACTTCAGGCTTGTTTACATAGATGACGTTTGAAAACTGTGACATGTGCTCAAGCGACTATTGCTATGGCCTATATTTCGTCGCAAGATACAGGGTTAGTTTTAGAGTTAGGTTTGCGATGGATCCGTTTATAATGTATTTCAATAGCCTGCATTCAAGTTGCATATATTACGTGTTGTTAGGTAGGGCAAGCCATAATGTTTGTCCTACCTAGCAACAGCCAATGTATGGAATTTGAATTCTGACTATGGAAATACACTCATTCATAAACAGATAACTGAAATAATTTGTATCAAGGCGCTTCACCAAAATATGGTTACATTACCAAAATGGCCTATTACCACTAAGCATGTGTGTCATCTAGAACCACAGATCTCCATAGCATACAACAAGTAGATGTTCAAATCAAGACATCCATCTCCCGACCCTAATCCTGTCAATCAAGATGTGCAAGAAAGATGTCCATTTACAGGGGGATCATGATAATGGAACAAGGTGTCCGAGTAAAGTGGTCTTATTGAGTACGGTCAGACACTTCATTTGTCTTCGCTGACATGTAGTATTTGCCTTGGGTAGATCTTGTGCATTCATACCCGAATAGCTTTTGTACCAACACCTAACACGTTTGTACAGATGACTGTTTGCAGATACATGTACATACGCCTAGCCTGGCTCCTAGGCAAAAGGAGTACATTTTGAATGGTCTCATTGCACATAACTTGCAGAGACATGTAATTTGTAGCATTGCAAAAGCTACTCAATGACCCAAGAGATAATGTTTGTCTTTGAGCTAGGCTAACATGGCCCTATTTTGTGATGATTTTTTTATTTCATAGAAAGTACTAATAGCAGGCTAGTTTGCACAGTACTCGTGTACATGTAGGGCAGGGTCGCACTTAAAAAATCATTTATAATGTACAACTTGTACATGTACTGTACATTTGTAGGCTAACATGCAGCAGCAGCAACACTTTGAATTACCTACCGTTCCTCCAAATAATGCTTGTTGAATAAAATTTACATTTTATTATCATACAATTATTTTTAGAATTATAATATAATTCATGATTCATTAATACGATACTATTTTAATTAAAAAATATATTAAATTTATATGAATTCATTTCCTGAAACATACAGTATTAGCAATATTTGTCCACATACTTAAATGTAGTGTGAAAAACATTTACAGTTTGTACAGTAGGCCTACATGTATACATTGTACATTTACAGCTGTACAACAAGTACATGTATGTCACCTACAAATGTTGATTTGTTAAACACGTACTACATGTAGTCTTTTATAGTTTACAATGTAGAGAAATACATTTGTGTTTTGTGAATTTACACTGTGTTACATACTATGATTACGAAAATCTACTGATATCAGGTTATGTACCGAAAAATGGTAGAAATAAAAATAAAAATAAAAAGCAGTTTCAAATAATTCATTGGTACATTTAAATGTCAGTCAACTATGGAGACGTGCATTCGTTAATGCACAGAGCAGATTGATTTCCAGTGGTCGCATTGCTTTCCAGGTATTCTAGCTCAAACCAACTTCCAAGAAGAACTACATGTATATTAAAAAAAACGTGTACACTGTACACCTGTAGGCTTCCCAGGTGTATGGTGTCATCGTGAGACACAAAATGGAAATGTAGCTTGTAGGCTACACTGCACACATGAGCATACTACAAATGTATGTCTTTTTGTTTACTTGTGCCCAATAATTGAGAATATTGATCAGATTTAGAATTACAAGTTTACTTGTTTACTTGTGCCCTATAATTGAGAATATTGATCCGATTTAGAATTTCAAGTTTACTTTTGCCCAATAATTGAGAATACTGATCAGATTTTAGAATTACCACTCAAATTGTGTACTTGTAGCCTTTTAGGGTCAAGTTGCAACATCAATCAATTAAAGATTTGATATTGGCAAAATTGTCATCAATATTCTGTTCCTTTCTGTGATATCATTTTCCACAAAATTTAATCATCATTATGAGAAACAATTTGAAATTTGTAAGAAGACAAAACGAAGTGGTACCGGTACTTGTAGATGAGTAGTAAATTTATTTGATGTACACTGTCCAATGTACATATTGTAGACACAAGATTGTTTCTCAGCATTTCTGTATTAAAGGGATTGGGTAACTTTGTCTAAGATTCTTAAACAAAATCCTTGATTTTTAGCTCATACTACAATGATAATTATTTACTTTTTGTCAGTCAGGAACCCCATGACTTTTACAAGCCGATTGCGTGTCTGATTATCAAAATATTTATGATTGGAAATCGAAATCATATTTTGCGTTTTTCTAACGGTTTTCATAACACTACAGTCTATTGGGGAAAACGAGTATGGTAAAACCGGTCACTCAAAGATTTTTACTTTTTTGAGGCACTTCTTTATCGTTTTGAAGCGCAATAATATTAGGGCTTCAATATTTCACCATATCACAGACACTGATATTAAACACGTAGGGCCGTGCATCTCAGATTTAACATTGTTTAATAAACGATGCCTTTAAAGTCTACATGTACTACTGTACACACTGTATATGAGTGAAAATGGAAAGAAAATTGGAGATATTTACTGTTTGTTCTTTCTGTGATTTTTGATATTATCTAGAGAGCCTATCGCTCATAAATCTATGCAGGACTACATGTACCTTTCAGCGATAAATCTACAGGCTTGTTTTCTTATCTGCTTGGGTCCGTGACTAGGGGTCGTGACCTCTGGGAGAGCCCAACCATCGCTGGGGTCAAAGGGTCAAGATCAAGTCTATTGCTGGGTCCCTTCTCAGTGGGGTTTCTCTTTCGATTATGGCTGGCAGAGTACCTGGGGCTGTCATGTTATAGGCTATGGATAAGATGTGTAGCACTGTAGGATTACCATGTTCATGTATATGAACACTGTACATTGTCTGTAAACGTTTCGATGTACGTTTCGATGTACATGTACAATGTACATTTACGTTTGGATGTACCGGTATGTTTGTTTTTGTGGACATACAAGCAGGACTACACACAAATTCTCTTTCGATTATGGCTGGCAAAGTACCTGGCGCTGTCATGTTAATATAGGCTATGGATAAGATGTGTTGTAAATTCGAATCTTTGACATATTGATTAACATGCACACATGAAGGCTTACGTACATTATATACATGTATGGCCATGCACACTACATACACTGTACAAACAAGTGTACATTTATTTAAGGCTCTGGACAGCCTTTGTTTTTTTATCAATGGTTCGAGCAGGTTCATACAAAAAAACAAAAAACAAAAAAATCTGAAAATACATATAAAATCCAGACTAAAAGTATCTATTCCATTTCATTTCTTTGTGATCCACATTCCAGTTTAAAAAACAAAAACATGCCAGAATACTATTAAAGATAAAGTTGAGTTCTGGTCATGAGATTGCATTGTGAAAGAAACGGTGTGGAATCTATCAGAAAAGGTTGATCATCTAGTATATACATGTAAGTATTCTTGTGTATTGCAAGGTTCTGGAATCATCAAAATGATGAGACATTTGGCCAAAGCTTGGCAAAGTTACAAGCACTGTACACAGAATGATGTATATGGGACTACACGAGCACATGGCGAAAAAAACCTACCCCCCGATTTTTACGTATTTTATGTCATATTTAGAATATGAAGGCATTTGAAGAGCCATGCTTTTCAGGGAACATGTTTAATCTGATGTTCTTCCACCCTTGCATAATAAGAATGATAACGCTCACAAATTATTTTTACCTCTTCCCAGAACTCAACCTTCTCTTTAAGGCCTAGTCCCTCTTAATTTTTTAATATTTGTGTCAATGACCTATGGGATATGGCTTAGGGATTGGTGATATTTGTAGTTGTCTTGTGAATATTGTTCTTGAGAATATTATTTTTTTGAAGATTACCCAGCAAAAATAATATGCAAACATGCTGATGAGGCTGTCATCACATCAGGGTGTGGCCTTGAATAAGATGGGGACAGTTGGTTATGAATGAAATACTGACCAGTATATTAGTTTATTGTTGCCTAAATCTATGATTCAGGTACTTTCTGAAACATGTTTATTTATCTTTGCGAGATTATTTTCCTAAAGATAACCCAGCAATAATAATAATATGCAAAGGAGATTAGTAAGGTGTCATGTACATGACCTTGATCAGATGAAGATAGGAGTTGGTGATCGAGGTGGTGATTGAGGTGGTGAATGAAATGGTGATTGAGGCAGGGTTGAGACAGGCATCTTTCCACCTCAAGCTGAGAAAATAAACCTTGTTCTGATTACTCATGTCATTGCATGCAGAGAACTGTTCACACCTGCAGATGAACTATGTTTCTAAACGCAGTTGAGACAGAGCGTGAACAGACTTCATCCACTTGAATCTAAGAAAATAAACCATGTCTACACAGTACACTGACTGATACAATACTGATTACTCATCTCATTGCATCATGCATAACTGTTCACACCCGCAGGCGCAGAATACATGCACGTTTCTAAACACGGTTGAGATATTGTTCATAAGTGCAAAAGTTTACCTCCGTAATCCATAAATTAGTATGAGATTGCCACAAGTTTGCCGAGTAGGATGTACTTGTCTTAAAAGATAAACCTATACAAAAATTTGTGCTCTTTTTACACGTGTTTCTTAACGCAGTTGAGATATTGTTCATCAGTGCAAAAGTTTACAAATACCTCGGTAATCCATGAATTTGTATGGAATTGCCACTTGCCATATAGGATGTACTTGTCTTAAAAGATAAACCTACTGTATAAAAAAAATGTGCTCTTTTTACACGTGTTTCTAAACGCAGTTGAGATATTATTCATACATGTAAGTGCAAAAGTTTACATTTACAAATATCTCAGTAATCCATGAATTTGTAGGAGATTGCCACTTGCCGTGTAGGATGTACTCGTCTTAAAAGATAAACTATTAAAAAAACGTGCACTATTTACACGTGTTATTTCAAATTGATACTTGAAATTCAACGAGCATCAACGTTGCTGATCTGCTCTCATGTGCCTCAAGAACACATTGCATACTTCTCGGCACGTTTATACGTAAAGTGTTTTTAATTATATAAACGATGAGATTTTATTGCACTCGGAGGGGAAATGATTCTCCTTTGTACTACATGTAGCTTGTTGTTGCCTTGGTGAGATGCACTTTACCCTGAATTCCCTACATGCTGTGCATTCAATTCCTTCTTCAAGGGTCACACACATAGAACACTCCTGATTAGAGGGAAGATCGAGAGAGGGAGAGATGAAAAGAAGCAATTTGTCTTCGAGTAGTGCGTTGGGACGATCTAGTCCTTTTGTTTGACAAATAAGCCATGTAATTTAGCTGGAATGCAACTCATTAGACGTTTGAGGAAATTGAAGCGGCGCTGATGGATTTTTCGTTAATTGTCGGGAGCAACTCTCTTATCCTCGTGAGCATTATAGCTAGCGCAGGGGTCTCCGTCCTAGGGCAGATGGCATGCTATAGGCTTGATAGGGAAGCAGATGAGATTCTGGGTAAATCTGATTGCATGCCATGCACTTTTTCTCCTTCTGGAAAGATTTTGGGAGGGAAATCGGGAGAGAGAGAGAGAGAGAAGTGGTGAGAAAGAGATTGAGAATACATGATACAGGAGGAATTATAAAGAAAAAGAAGAAGACGGGAAAGAAGATGTATATATTGTACAGAGAAAGATGGAGATATTGTACATACAAAGATTGAGAGAGAGAGAAAGAAAGAGAGAATACTAGAAAGAATGACATTCAAAAATAATGAATAGCAAAGAAGAAAGAAAAAAATAGGAAAAAAGAAGATATATTTATTATAAAGAGAGAAAGAGAGAGAGAGAGAGAGAGAGAGAGAGAGAGAGAGCGAACAAGCAAGCAAGGGTGAGTTAGGAAGAGAGAGAGATAGAAAGATGGAGAGAGAAAGAGAGGGTGAGAGGGAGAATAGGAGAGAATGGGAGGAGTGACAACAGGAAGATACAGTATCCAGGTGTAAAAATAAGAGAGACAAAAATGGCAAAGGATAGGAAATAAAAGTGAAATTAAAATGACAAATACAGGAAGGATCAGAAAGATTTATAAAAGAGAAGAGAAGAGACGAGAAGATAGAGAGAAAGAGAGAGAGAGAGAGGTGAAGAAGTAAGATAAACAAAGAGAATTGCATGTACAGTGTGTACAAGTGTGGAGGATGAATGAAGTGACATGTATTTCTAATCAAGCCGACCGAGTGAGCAGCCAGCAAACCTCCATTACCTCGCAGTGTTTTGGTTTTGCAGATTGGAATGCATGGTATGCCTGGCATGCAGTGCAGGGAGCTGACAGGGGAAATTGACGATGCACAGCGTTGCCTTGACGACAAATGAATCACCACCAGCCATGCAGTCTACTACCCCCAGCCACTTGATTAAATAAAGTGGTGCAACCCGATAATAGCAGTGTGTGGTTTTGCAGAAAGAGGCTGAGGGAGAGTCTAATGGGAAGAAATCTAGCTGTTTCATTATTGATGATATGCTTATTAGACAGGGACTTATCTATTTTGGTGTAGGGGTGATACTGATGGTTACCTTTTGAGGGAGGGATGGAGTTTTAAATGATACATGTAGGACATTTATAATGAATTCAATTGATTTGGAATGTGATATTGCTTTATGGAATATTATCAAAAGTGAAACAGTCTGATTGTGGGGGTTCTTCTTTGTACATGTATGTCAATTTTCAGAGGAATGAACATGGACAGTTTTTTGCTGATAATCTCTCAGATATTATTATCACCCAACTAAATGAACTACATTAGTAATATTTTTATTTAGCTCTTAGCGTTGGCTTTGACTTCGAAATTGATACATAACAGTATATTTCTTTTCAAAATTATCAAATCTTTGTTCATTATTTGGGTATAAAGTGTAAAATACAATTTCGCGTCTGTTTGTCACTATTGTAATTTTCAAAACAGTCGAGATGAAATTCATTGCCCTTTTTTACACGTTAACAAAGGTTACCTTTACATTATTTCAGCTAAATAATAGTAAAAAAAACCCTCTCACTCAGGTACATACCAAATAATGAACAAAGATCTGTTCATTTTGCAAATATGTACTGTTTTATTGACTTGCTCTCCTAAGCAATATTCCTTCTTCCCCTGTCTTCTTTAGTGGCCCAGCTATACAAATCGATCATAGAACATACATGTGTATATCAGGTGGCTGATGGTGCAATTATTTTGAAAACTTCTCTCAAAAATTCTCTCAAAACTACTTCCTGCAGTAGTTCTAAGTATGCTGATATTGAAAGAAATGAGGATTTAAAAAAATATTATTTTTTATGCCTGCCATGTGCATGATGTTCACATGCATATCTTCTCATACAAAACAAAGCATTTGGTACATTTAAATATAAGAAAACGATTGGACCTTTTATTTCGGCCATGTGCAAGCCTGCAGGGTTTTCACATGCGTATCTTTCCTCCTTGTAACAACTAAAACGTGTGCTATAAATTACAGAATCATGTTGTAGATTGTTTATTCCTGCCACGTGCGTTCGACTATACACTCTTACAGTCTGCGCACGAGGACAACTTTGCTGTACATGTAACCTGAAGAAAATATGCAGGTTTTACTCGAGGCATGTTACTTGAAGCACGTGCATTCTTACATAATAGCAGTCGGATGTCGGTTGAGTGGCTCGGGTCATTGAGACAAGAATCTTTACAGGTGTAGGCCCATTTACACTACAGAAAAAACAGAGTTTAAAAAATTTCATTTACAGTTTTACACTACTGGAATTTAAAAAAAAAAAGAATGTCAATTATACTACTGGAAAAAACATTTTAAAAGAATTTCGTTTACACTAGTTACTGGAAAAACATTTTTAAAGAACTTCAATTATACTTCTGAAAAAAACATTTGAAAGGATTTCATTTACTACTGGAAAAAAGTTTTTTTAAAGAACTTCATTTATACTACTGGAAAAAACATTTTTAAAGAATTTAATTTTTACACTAATTACTGAAAAAAGTTATAGCCCTGTCTTTAAATATGTGTCCAATAAATGATCCTGTATATCAAAAACATGGATGATGTTTATAGTAACGGTATGGGTCAAATTAATTACCTTGGACTTGCCCGCTTTGTCTCACGAGATGCAAGATGATTCATAATTTCGGACTGATGATGGAAATCTGTGACAACAAAAGCTTCTCCTCCCCAGCTGACTAATGGACTTGGTGGCTGGGTCCAGTCAGGCATTCCATGCATTCTTTCAACATTCCTGAGATTCTTTTGCCTGGTTTTTCAATCAGGTTTGGGACAAGGGGACACACAATCGTGCTTGTCATCGTGTATGTTTCTGCGCCTTTTAATTTGGAGGTGTACTCCACTGTCTCTCATGGCCTGGTTCACACTGTCTCTCACGGCTTGGCTTGTTCACACTGGTGCAGATAGTGTGTATGGTCAAGTATATGATTGTGAGGTTGATTGCCGTTTGGTCTATTCCCATATGGTCTACACTCGCTCTACACCCAGCCTGTCGACTATCAACATGGTCTAATAATCATTTTGACTACCGTATTAACTATTTAGGCTAATAGTCATTTGGTCTAATAGTCATTTGGTCTGATTTCCATTTGGTCTATTCCCATATTGTCTACACTACAGTACATCCAGCCTGTCGACTATCCACATGGTCTAATAATCTTTTTGTCTACCTACATGTATCATTTGTAGTCTTTCGTAGAATGTAACAGAAAGGGAAAACATTCTTTACAATTTTCACTACCGTATTTGCCGGCGATAAGGCCGCAGCGCTGTATAGGCCGCACCCCCGATTTTTACGAAGTCTTGATTTGATCTCTTGCGTACAAATGTTGATGTGACTAAAATCACCGCCTTAGACCGCTCTGCCATCCCACAATGATGCTAGCTCATGCAGTTTTCTGTGATGTATACATTGCGCCTCTCTCTTGTGTATTGAAATGGATTCAAAATAGTGACTTCGCGTGCTGGATGCTTCGCGGCAGCTCCGTTAAATGGGCCCTTCTGTTACTTTTGCAATGCATTGGCACAAACTTAGATCAAGATCTATCAGCAGATGTTGTTTTTGGAAGTTTATTTTTGTCTTCATGTCAACAATGCAAGATAAAATTGTCGGTAAGATGTGTGGAAATGTCCTGTACCATAGTGGTATAGTTATTGTACCGTTCGTAGTCCCATATGTGCAAATTCGTGCTGGTTTTGACTTACTTTAAAAAAAAAAAGGAAACTCTTTCGCCGCATAGGCCGCACCCCGACTTTTTTGATATTTTCTCTTCCAAAAATACTGCGGCCTTTACGCCGGCAAATACGGTAATTATTCTAAATTTATTGTAAATTATTATTATTATTATTATTAAGATTAATTATTATTTAAAAACATAGAGAGCAAGGACAATTGAACCAATAAATGAAAAACAAAATCTGAAACTAAAAAGTGATAGACCCGGGGTATCCCGAAAGCATCAAGACTTCATTTAAGGCCAGGTCTGAGAAACATAAGATCAGGGAAAAAATTACTTAAATTTTTTTGGGGGCTACTTTTCAAGCTTACTTGCCTGAAAATAACACTCTTTAATTTGTTTTGCATTGAACTCTATGCAAAATTTGGGGGCTCTTTTAAGACTTTTGGGGGCTCTTTTGGGCATTTCGGGGGCTAATTTGCCCCTAGCCCCCGTGTATTTTTTCCCTGCATAAGATACGCCCTGTAAATCTATATGCCCTGTAAATCTATATGCCCTGTTACTCTTGTAAACCTTTGCACTACTCTATTGCTTTTGCTATTGTGGTGTAAACGAATGAGCTTATGATTTCTCCATACATGTGTTGTTAGCTGTAGGTGTTGAAAGACAGTGTAAACAGAGAAGGAGGTGGTGGTACAATTTTGAGAGACAGGAGGTTCGGTTGCTGGGAATATTACTTTTCAGTCGAGCAAAAGAAGAAAAACAATGCTTGTGCGAATATGTCAGTGTTTTAATATTAACAAAATCACAACATTTTAAAACTTATGCAGCCTTTTAAAATTTAATGCTGTACATTGATTAAATGATATCTTTGAAAAAGCTTCACTTTAAAATGACGATTGTCAGATTACTTCAAATTCATCTACCATAGGAAACAGAAAATGAAAGTTAAGGTTGAGTTGAAAACACAATGCTTACAACAGTTCGATATTTCTCCCTGTAAATGATTCACAGATCCAGAGGAATTTTCTTATGAACATTGTGTAGAATATGGAGCAATGAATTTCTTAACCTCATAACATATTTTCTTCTGTTCCCCTAAAAGGAAAGTCCACCCTGATATTGAGTTGGTTTTAATAAGAGCAGAAAAATGAGGGAAAAAATAGTGACAGTTTGAGCAATATTTAATTAAACATAGGAAAGTTATGAATTTTAGAAGTTGTCATCAGTGGATCACAAGAAAATCATGATACTAATAAACAAATATTCAAAACAATGAATCAACATAAAACAAAAACAAAAACATCACCTGTCAGATGCCTGTGGTTCAGCTACAGACACCCCCCCTCTTTCTCTCTGACAACCACAAAGCCCAAATATCTAGAGTACGTGTAGCCAGTCAGCCTGATTTGTCTGGGTGTAATCAAGTTAAAGAGCAAGCAAAGAAACGACTCGAGGTCTGCCAGACCAGCAGCATGGGCAGATGGGGGCAGGGACCGGGCCGGCTGGGCGATGCCCCAGGAAGAAGGGTTGAGTTAGGGGAGTGGAGGAATTAGTGTCAGAGTCGGTGACGTCCCCGGCCCGGTGCAGATTGCGACCATGGCGGTCGGACGCTTGGATGCCCCCTCGGGCGGGGCAGCGAAGGTGGCAAGGCGATTCCTGCATGCCACTGTGCTTTCGGAAATGCTGATTTTCTTCCCATTATCTAATCACTCCTGTCGTTCTTCTTTTGTTGAAGGAGCTGTCAACCCTGATCTGAAACATGGGGTTATTGATTCTAGTCTTCAATGTGAACCCCTATAATGTTCCTTTATGAACTGTAGAGGAATGGGTTAAAGTCATAATGGAAAATTGGAAATATTAAGGGAAGAAGGAGAAAGGCAAAAGCGCTGTACTTTAAAGATTTACCTACATGTACATGTACATGTAGGCCCTGTAACATAAAAATCAACTTAAATTAATTTGTAAAAATTCAATGTATTTCCAATCTTGCTGCAGTTGATTGTATCTTACCATTCAATTTGCAATGGATCTATCTATAACATTAATTGTCCTGTTTCTAATAAATTCACAATTGATTAAAAGAGATATAATTTTGAATAGATACATCTAATTTTTGGAAGATGCAATTACATGTAATCATCATTTTTACAGGGCCTTGTAGTTTTCAGATCGACTCTGGCCGGTGGCCACACATTACGCAAAGTTAAAAATGGGTGTTCATTTTGATGAGTTTTTCAGATATTTTTGGAAGTAAAAGTTGTGCCAGTTCTTATGTTCATTTGGAGCCCATGAGCAATCTTTCCTGGTGATCGGAAGAGTCTGGTGTTTAAGACTACCAGCGAAGGTCGTCATATTGTGTTAGTCCTCGTGTTAGTCCTCGTGTTAAGTCGCAACCTTTGAGCAACTTTTCACGCACATCCATCCTGTATGCGCATTATTAAGGTCTTTTTGTGCCATCGTAACCCAATTTGATCCATTGTAGCAGTCAGCTGGGCGTCAGTTGACAAGGCATCAGTGGACAGTGTTGTAGGCAATGCTTATGGGAGGGGGAAGTGGGAGGGGGGGGGGGGTCAGAATGTTTTTAGTTCTCGGGGGTAGGGCTTTTAACTGGTCAACCATTTGTCCATTGACAAGGCATCAGTGTCGTAAATGAACGAGAACGAGATGAGAAGTAGGTGGGAAATGTGGGAGGGGGGGGGGGGTTGAGTTAAGAGGCATTACTATTAATTGGGAAGGTGTTCTAGGTTGTTCTAGGTAGTAGGGATAAGCATTTTGGGTATTTATACGTTATTCGGGGGGGGGGGGGAGGATTAAGGGACTAAGGGTGTTTATGGGGTAAAGGTAAAGGTTCATCTCTAAATCACTAATAGACATTGTAGATTTATCAGGTTCTATCCTAGATACAATGTATACGAATTTAAAATATGTCAAGCATCACTTTTAATGGTTTTTGCCCTTTATACATGTAAGTCCTATCCAAGGGACTTGATGATGAGAATTAATACCTTACCAAAGGGTTCTAGTTCACAGATTTGCTTTTGAACCATGAACCTCCTAGTTACGAGACAGGTTTAGTGGCCCTACCATTGAACCATCCTGCTTCTTCAAGTCCGTTCCATTTATATCATATTCGATCATTATTAAAGTCATGTGTGAGTGAATACCCTATAAAGAAAGGTAGAATATCAAGTCATCTTTTAACTCCAGTGTCAGGGTTCGACAGCGCCAGTCTGAGAAGCAGAAGAGTCTGCATAGTGACAGACATAAACCCTCCAAAGTCCCAGCATGCTCTCCTCCCTCCCTCTCTCTCGTTAGGCCTGTCCTCATCAGCTCGAGATTGCCAAATATCACGCTATTTAAACCATCCCGAACGCAAATTATCCAGTTAATTTGCGTCTTCATCAGCCCGAAGTTGCAATTAGTTGCATATTTGGTCAAGATAATCATCCCAAGATACATGTATATTGGGCTAGTTTGCAAAATATCCCGCTATTTGTCCGGTGCGTCTTCACCAGCTCGACCAGCTCGAAGACTCGCACAATGCGCAAACGCTGAGCAAAATATCTCGAGCTCGAGTTGCAAGTTTTGATGTCAAGTCTCGAGCTGATGAAGACGCGCTTTGTAACTTCGATATTATTTTTCAAATCAGAAATAGTGGGCTATTTGGCAATCTTGAGCTGATGAAGACAGGCCTTTTGAAATCTTGCCTTGGCTTTGCATGTTCCTTCCAGATATTGCTGAAGATACGAGGCCTATTTACACTAGTAAAACAAACTGCCTTTACACTATTAAAAAAAAGAACTACCTTCACACCACTGGCATCATCTGTTATAAACAGTTGATGTTTGCTCGCTGTTGAAACATTCTTGTTGTTGTTGTTGTTGTTGTGAGTAGTGCACGTTTACGACTTGTGGCTTCCCCTTTGATATCGCTAGGAAGGGTAGAGAGTCACATGAGCAAAAACCTGAATAATAATAATAATAATAATAATAATAATAATAATAGTGGGTTCTTGTATAGCGCTCATGTATGTAATACGTGACACTCCTAATTCACTTTTATTTTGAGAGTCCATTGTAGAGACTAAAAACAAACCTTATCCCAGCCAGTGTTTTTGAAAATTTTATTTGAGTATTTTGTTGTCAGGCCTGATAATTGCCCAATTTAAATCGGTTTCCCGATTTTTTCGTTTTTTTCAACATTTTTTCAATTTTTTCCCCCAATTTGTTTTTTTCCTCCCGACTTTATCCCGATTTTCCCCTTATTTTCTCTATTTTTCCATATTTGTTCCAGATTTTCTTACTCAAAGGGGGAGGGGGGGGGGGGATGTTAGATGCTATTTTTCACCCCAAATCCTCTTTTTTTTTGCTCAAGAGGGGCGTGGTTAAGGAAAAAAACAAAACTTTTTTTTTCAGTACTCGCTATCACCCCTGGACTTGTTTATGGGTAGTAGCCTAGCAACTTTTGATGACAAACCCAGGGTTTTTGGTTGCAGTGTGAATGCCTCTACTTTTGAAACGTCTTTTGAAACGTCTTGTGAATCGTGGTGGACTGTATCTCCTGTGGATGCAAGTGGGGATGGATTAAATTAGTGGCAGACGTTTGAGTTGTGCAATGTGGATGTCCCACTGTACGCATGATTTGTTTGGAGTTTTGTTCTTAATGGAGTTTGTGAGAGACCATCCTGACTTGGAAACAAGTTTTTTTTTAATGAACAAACATCTTGCATTGTAACCCAGACCTGTCAAGGGCCTGGTGAAAATCATGGGGATTGCTAGACAGAGGTTCAATAAAAAAAGTATGAGACCTAGAGTTATTTGCAGAGAAGGAGAAGGATACAGAGTAAAAGCAAGATGTGCAATGTAGAGGCATTGAGAGGGGAAGAGAGGGAGAAACAGAGATAGAGAGAGACGGGATGAGACAAAGAAAAAGCAAAGGGAGAGGAAGACCGAGAGAGACACAGAGAGAGAGAGAGACAGGGAGAGAAACAAAGAGAGAAAGAAACAGAGAGAGAGATAGAAAGAGAGAGAGAGAGATAGAAAGAGAGAGAGAGAGAGAGAAACAAAGAGAGAGAAACACAGAGAGAGAGATAGAAAGAGAGATAGAAAGAAAGAGAGATAGAAAGAGAGAGAGGAACAAAAAAGGGGGGGGGGGGGGGCGGGAGTTGGCAAGAGTGAATGATAGGTGAATGTTGGAAAGGATTCAAAGAATAATAAAGAAATCTAAAACAGATGCTTCTAGAATGAGAATTATTACAGAAACTGAACTATGGAAGATTTCCCAAACAATAAATAGTGCTTTACTGGAAATCTTAATAATGCTTTAAAAAGACCCCCACCCCTCCCCCTAAAATGAATTAGAATCTATAGGAACAAAGAAAAGACACCAGGAAATGCAAGCCCATGTCCAAAAGCACCTAACAATGTATTCTTTATTACACTGATGTGAATAAGCAGAAGATGAATCCTGAACTCAAACTACAAAGAAAAGAAAAGTAAGAATAAGTACATCGATAAGACACCAGAAAAGGCAAGCCCATTATCAGAAAGCCTTTCACAATGTGTTGTTCCCTGCTTCCTAATACACTGATGTGAATAGGCTGAAGATGTATCCCAAACCAGACTTGTGGGCTGGGGGAGTTAGAGAGTCCCATCACTAATACCCACGATGCCCTCGTAGGGTCAATCCCAGCTTTGGCTTTGCCAGACTGTATCCTCCTACGCAAAATTCAACAATGATTTAGTCTTTGTAAAGCTGAAGTACAGGGTAAAAACCAGGGGGGTGTTTCACAAGAACTTTTTTCAATGACAAATGACAAAAATCAGTGACAAATCTGCTGATAACCAATCAGAAGCAAGGATTTCAGTAGCTTATAACAAAAACTGTCATTTGTCATTGATGACAAGTTTTGTGAAATGCCCCCCTGATTGATCCCTGGTGACACACAGAATTGGGCTTTTCATGCCATACTGGACTTTGCTAGCATTCTCAATGATTTATTTATTTAATTTATTAATTTATGTATTTATGTATTTATTTCTGAATAAATTTCCTACTTAGCTAGCTGATTAGTTAGTTAGTCAAGTAATTCATTTATTTATATATTTTTGGAGGGGTGGATGTGTGTATGTGTGACTGTGTAACAACCCTTTGACAGGATTTTTTTCAGGGGCTTTTTTTTTCATTCACGGCAGCACATCTTTAGAGTTTTGGGCAAGTTCTCAGTCCAAAAACCTTCATATCAATTTACATGTAGCACAAGGTAGTACCGTAGAACTTTGTTTCAAAGTTTGCAACCAATAGTTTCTTCCATTCAATCCTATTCATTCCAATGATTGCCCCCCAAAAACATGTTAATAAACTGTGTGGATTGTGGTTTTATTTTGCTTTGTGATGTCAATTGATGGTTCAACAAATGGAAGTTTTTTGTGAGTCTAAGAACTTCTTAGTTGCTTTTTAATTTCGTATCTTCGTAACTTTTGGAGGTGAAGATTTACACTGATAGCTTCTTGAACCAAGAATAGCCTTTCTTCCTACTGTGCGCGAGCACAGGTGTTTGGTTACCGGCAGCAACAAAAGCTTGGCTCAACAGGAAGTGTCAGCAGAGTTGCTCTCCTGCAACCTGCACCGTGGACCCTCAGGTGCACACCATGATCCCCAAACTCCCTCTAGTCTTGGGAAAGAAACCTTTTGATGCTTCTGTTGCGTCGAACCCCCAGCTTTGCCCACCACAGGGTATGGAATCAAGACTATCATCAACCTCAATGTCCTTTAAAGCCCCACTGCACTACTTATAGCTACTTGCCCCCTCTATATAGTAAACAATGCCTGATAGGTGACCATCAGTCCCCCATGATCCTCTTTTTGTTAGGTTAATTGAGAGCTGATTTGATGAGATAACCACCTGTCAGTGACCATGCAGGGAGGTCTAATCCCCCCTGGCCAAAATAGTGCAGTGGGGCTTTAAGATGCTTGAGTAAGTGTTACGAGACATACCTTCAAGATTCTAGGCGTTAACTGATTAGGAACTCAGATTTGCTGATACTGTTCATGATTTGAGTCTAAAAACGGAGACTATCTTGACCTCTGCCTGTAAGGTCAGCCCTGGATATAATGACTGAATAATGTCTTAATGATGAAATTATGATTGACTCCTAGACCACTTCCAAGCTTTGATTTGACACCCGTAGATATTTATTTTACTTTCAAGTACCTGTCCAATTTCAATGACTAGATTTTTTTGTTTTTTGAGTCGCCATTACCATAATACGCTGAGAACAACAGCTTTGTTTTGATAGCAGAAATCCATCTGTTTCTCTGGTGACTATTTCAGCATTGCACGATCCCAACAGTCTCTTCTGCAAATTGGCAACACCAGGGGGGGTGTTTCACAAAGATTCTAAGTTGAACTTAACTCTTAGTTGGACTTAAATATTATGGAGGGCCATTTGTAGCGTTATAATGAAATACATTCACAAGCAAAATTCAAGAATTTTAGACTTTTCATAAATTCCACATCAAGAACATGAAAACTCCTTGATAATAGAAAACATAAATGATTTGAATCAACATTTTATGCTTTTTAAAATAATTTTACAAAATATTTTCAATGATGCTAATGGCTTTCCATAATTGTTAAGTCCAACTTAGAGATAAGTTCAACTTAGGATCTTTGTGAAACACCCCCCTGGACTAGACACACCTTTGGCGTTATCATTTTGCAGAAGAGACCAGGGCCCCATTTCATAAAACTTGTTATTAATAATAAGTTTGATAACTGTTATAAGCTACTGAAATTTTTACATTTGATTGACTGATAACAAATTTGTCCTAAAAATTTAAACTTTTGTTATTGATAACGAGTTTTACGAAACAGGGCCCAGTTTTTCATGTACAGTATGTAGGCTTACTGTAGGTCTACATGTAATATAAATTAATCCATTAAAGATAAACTTTAGTACTGGTAATGCGATTGCATTGTGAAAGAAAAGGTGTGGAAAGGATCAGAAAAAGTTGATCATGTACATGTAGCATGTACATTGTAAGTATTGGTGTGCACTGCAAGGTTCTGGGGTCATCAAAATCATAATAAATTTGACCAAGTCTTGGTGAAGTAACAAGCGCTGTACACAGAAAGCTATATATGGGACAACACACATGTTGTCGGGGCTGGTACTACCTTGATTTCCTTGTCTTTCTATGCTCATTACTCAGCCAGTATACATTTTCTTCCAAAATTGTTTGGCACATGTCATTTATTTGTAATCTTGAACATTCAGTGTAAGTTTCGTTTGATTCTGTGAGAATTAATTTTTTTTTTACCAGTACTGGAGTTTATCTTTAATCCATTAATTCAATTTCCCACCCCCTTTGCTTTTAATAGACTGCTATTATCTGTAATCCAGACTAGGTCACTCCTCAATTCTGACATCTTTATTGAGCATAAAAACTAATTGTTCATATTAATTATTCTCCCATCAGACTTCAATTGATTAGTAGGTCTGCATTCTATCTTTAGAGGGGAGTTAATGACTGCTACTGTAACCATGTAAGAATTATCATGACATACTTTCATTGTGTACTTCAGTAACTAAACAGTCCTATCATAAAAGGATTTAATATCTTTAATTCTTTACTAAGTAATGAAACTAGCTTTTTGAATAGAAACTAGGGCCAGTAGCCAGAGTCATTTGACTTATATCCTGTTTAGACAAGAGAAACTCTATATGAAATTTGTATAAAGAATCATGGTATATATGGAAATGGCTATACAGACTGTGTCACAACATCGTTTAAAAAACATATAAGGAAACGCAAAAAGAAACTTGTTTTGAAAAGGTCAGTGATCATGACACTTGGCCAATCACCAATGCACGCTCACGATAAGCTCCACCCAATTGTACATTTTTTTTGTAGGATATACCGTTTAGACTAGAACAGGACTCTGAATCTTAAAGGCACACTGTCCTACTTGTAGCTACTTGCTCCCTCTATATAGAAAACTTCCCAAATCGGTGCCTGTTGGTCCCCCATGATCCTCTTTTTCTTATGTCAAATGAGAGCTGAGTTAATGAGATAGCCACCTGTCACAGTGACCTCGCTGGCTCGCTGTGTGGTCTAATCCCTTCTAGCTGCAGTAGTAACGCCTACCTTTAATCAAGTTTTCTTTCGAAACGATGCTCAAAGATGCATTCCGCTATACGTTTTTACTCGAAAAAAATTAATAATTCATTGCATTTCTATATGACTTTCATGTAGCCATACAATGAATTTAAGTAGTCTGAATGGTGCAGTCTGAATGCTGCGTTTATTTCCTGACTTTCCTCTCAGCATTGTCATATACATTATATTTTGAAGTCCAAACAAGTTTTGATGATATTTTCAATTGCACGGAAATGCTTGCAGCAACCTCTGCAATTGAAACTTATCTTGTAAAGAAGAATGGAATCCGAGAGTGAAAGTCTCCCAATCACCCCTATTAAACACAATATCGATATTTCAAGAGAAGGTTGAGTTGTGTTAGAGATGAAAACCAAAGTGTCAGGCAGTCTGGAAGAATGTGATAGTAGAGTCTCCCAGGGGCTTGCTCTTCAGGTTTTCTCTTCAAATACCCTTGTGAAAGACTTGATGTACATGCAGTTGTGAACAGTCTGGACCAAACATCCATTCTACATTTGTGTGTGTAGTCCCATGTGTTCATGTTTCAGTATACAGAGTCAATTTCTTTGTTTTTGAAGTTTCCAAAAGCGTACACTGTACAGCATTTCTTTAATGTACCACACCATCAGCATTTGCAATGTTTGTTTGTTATATATTTGTAAAAATGCAAAAGAAAAAGAAAATCAAACAGAAATAAATAAATCAAATCAAATCAAATCAAATCTAATCAAATCTATTGCTTCCAGCTAGTTTCTTCACAATGTTTGACCAACTTTATCTTTAAAACAAAAGTTGAAAGAAGGCGAAATGTACATTATGTACATCATGTATGTGAACAAAATAAGAGTCTCTTTGCTCGTCTGTCATAGTGCATAAACCCTCGACCAACTCATTTGTGAAACTAATGTTTCGTCCTAAAGCTTGCCAGCCAGTCTCTTTCACAATGTTTGACCAGAATTCAACTTAATCTTTATAACAAAAGTTGAAACGATAAGGCTACTTGTATGTGAAGAAACTAGAGTCTATTTTCTTGTCTGCCATAGTGCACAAACCCTCGACCAACTTGTTTGTGAAACTAATGTTTTGTCCTCTGGCTTGCCAGACATCTCCCCCTCCCCCCCCCCCACTAATCCCCGCGAGCCACCACTCTCGCCCTGCTCCCAACGCTACCTCTCCACATGGCTTGGATTTGCATAAGTGAGACAAATGGTGTCAAAATCACCATCTTTATTCCGCTCCTGATCGGGATATGGCGATACTCGCCGTCTCGCATTACTCTGTTTGTTTCACTTCTACCCCATTTGTATTTTTTTCTCGACCAAACTCTTCTTTCTCATCTGTACAAAGTTTTTTCTCGTCTGCAAAAGATACGGGTACGGACGGGTCTGAGAAGGAATCCCCTGGCATGAACCCGGTGTATCATTTCAAGCCTAACAAGCTTGAAGTGTCTAAATAGAGAATCGATTGACTTTAATCCAAGTATTTGAGAGTTTTTAACGAGAAAACCCTTGTCTTGTCCCAATTCTGCGTTATCCCCACTCTTGCCAGATTCGGATGAAAAGCCATTGCTACACAACAGCATTTCCCCATGAATATATTAAATTATAATATAGAGGTGCACCCTCTGAAAGTTTGTAATTGGAGGAAACAGTATAGAAAGTTGTTGTTGATGTAATGTCGTAGAATGGTTATTAATAGAAATTTCAGTTTCTTTTTAAAGGCATGCAAGGGTATTTGAGCATTTTTTCGTGAACTGTGTCTGTAAGGGTAAGACTACAGAAGGGGGGGGGGTGTGGTTGTGTGAGGTCATTTGAGGTTAATTCCCCCTGATCCATTGTTTAGAAATCGTGAGTAAACAAGAATGAACTTTCATTGACTGCTACTACTGCCTGGTATAGGAAAGTTTTCCCTATTTCCCCTAGTTTTTAACTTTTTTTTAATACTGTAAGTGGGGGGGGGGGGGGGGGGAAGGGAGGCAACAGGATTCATTTTAAAGGCAGGGTATCTTGACATTGCTCTCACTGCTGTAATGTTTTTTCAATTGCGCCAACTTTCGGTGAAGACAGCCCTTGTCCCCCCCCCCCCTTTTTTCTTCTGCAAGTCTCATGAACTTCATGCAGAGATTTTGTGTGTGAATGCAGCCAGTTCTATATAAGACGGGGCATGGCCCCTGCTGATATTTTGTGTGTGAATGCAGCTAGCTGATACAGATATAAGACGGGGCATGAGCCCTGCTGATATTTTGTGTATGAATGCAGCCAGTTGATACAGATATAAGACGGGGCATGGCCCCTGCTGATATTTTGTGTGTGAATGCAGCCAGTTGATACAAATATAAGACAGGGGGCCATGTAGGGTCAATTCCCTCGATACCTTGCCTGAAGACGAGAAGTAAACAGGCTGAAGCTTCCATTGACCCACATGTTCACATTAACCTGCTAAAACTATCCCGATAGGCATGTATCTGGGGCATGGCGTTCGATAGATTACAGGTGGAAGTTAGATGTGGAGATGTTGCCACACTGTCATCAAATCATCATTGTCTTTGTCACTGTAATTATCACTGGCAGCATCATCTACATCATCATTATCATCATCGTTATCATTACCATTATCATCGATATGAATTATGAATTATAAAGGTGTTGTGGTCTAGTGGAGAAGTCACCCGACTGCAGATCACAAGGTACAGGGTTCAAGTCCCACCATGGCACTAGTGTTCTTTGTCAAGACGTTAATCTACATTTGCCACTCTCCACCCTGATATGCTTGAACGCTTGTTACTTTGGCAGTTCAACACCATGTCTACACCGTATGTCTACACAGGTCTGATAAGTCGTTGTCATCATTTTTATCACAAAACCATTCCGTTTGCCAAATCACATGTAATTCATTCTCAAATCTCAACTGAATTCAAATGATATGGAGATCGATTGTAAAAAGTTTAGTTGTAAATTTAAAGTTTTCTTTAAATTTCAATCCAAACGATGGTATTGCACATTTTCTCCACAAGTTACCACCTTCATTAGCATCACATAGGGCGCGTTCATGCTTGATTTTGAAGGTAGAATGAGCGATCTGAAACGCTCATCGTAAACGCTCATCGTGATCGCAGTTCCACGGTGTAGCTGTTCATGCTTACTTCTCTGGCTCATCCAGGCAATTCTCCTTGTGTGGCATTGTGTGACCTTCACTGTGCATGCTACGTAGACCCACTAGAGGTCAGTGCGTTGACCCCATTTAAACGCGTTTACAATTGTAAACGCATCTTTTTGTGAGTTTACGATCGGGCGTTCGTGATCGCCGTTTTTCGGTGATTCTACAAAAGTGAGCATGAACGCAAGCGTGTTTTAAACTAAACACGTAACAGATGCTGATTCTGGCCGTCAAAATCAAGCATGAACGCGACCATAGTCAGCTACAGGCATGCATTTCTCTCTCTATCCCCTTCTCTCTATCTCTCTATCGAACCCCCTGTCCACACACAACATTTTCCGTCATTAGTCATGATTAGCTATACCGTTTTGCGATAGTGATACCGTTTCGCGATAGTTTTACGATGCAAATTGTAGGTGTGGACGCTCACTAACGATACGTCGTATAACGAAACTAGTCTAACGAAACGCAGGTTTGGGCATCGTTTCGAACTGAAACTCGATAAAGAATCACGCCTAATCACGGAAATGTTGTGTGTGGACAGGGAGAGTGTAACTAGTGTAACTAACTGGGCAGGGCTTAACGTGACCTGGGGCGAAAGGAGACCAGACTGTAGAGTTTCAGGATTACTTTCTTCTGTTTATGGACATCCTTGAATTTATACGATGATTATTTATATGACATTTCTTGTGTGTGGACACTTTGAAATTTATCGACCTATACGATTCCTTT
>JAVYIG010007967.1:0-94882 GCA_035222895.1 Strongylocentrotus droebachiensis
ACATAGAAAAATTGTCAGATATATGCGCAAGCAAGTGGGTATGAATGCAAGGTCACTTAAATATGTGCACAAAGTCCATTTAGCTTTCACTCTACTCCTAAATACTGAGTAGTATACGTATGTATAATATTTAAGATTATACACCACGATTCTAATTGTAAGCTTTTTCTAATTTCGTATTTTGAAACGAAAAACATGAAAAGAGGTTTTCTTTATACGAGACATTATTTATAGATATTGTTACGAGTTTCGTAGATAGCTGTATAAATGTGCAAATATCTATTTAGCATGCTCTATATTCTAAGATATACAAGACATTGAATCTCTATTTGGATCATAGGCTACAATGTATACTAAATACGGCAAACGATTTTTAACTGTACAATACAATATTTTTTCGTATGCAATATATCCTTACTTAAAATATACACCATTAACAATTGTTTTTAATGATCCTTCCCAATGTTTTATCTTGTGATTAACAATACGTAAAGAAGTTCTCTCCTACTATCATCATTTTCCTCATTAGGAAAAGTGAGCCAAATGAGCCTTTACAAAGACACTATATATTAAATATACTGCGTTTTGTATACCTACACATTTGTTTGAATTTGTATTTGTATCGCTTGTCTATTCTTTTTAGTTTGATATATACACTTTTGATATGTATGCACTCTTGATATGGATTTTCTACTACAAAACATTATGGTAAAGCAATATGATATATACATATTGTTAAATACAACGGTATATTATGTCGTTGCTATGATTTGAATAGGTTCTTTATCTTAAAGAAAACACAGACAATTTGATAAGCATTTAAAAACTAAGTGCACAAACCTATTCCCGTCCATGAAGGTTTAGCATATGGTTGGAACACAATAACCAGCTTTCAATTTTGTTGTATAGATTATTCAGAATGCAATTGTAATTTGCAAAATCAATACCATAGTAAAAAGATATTCCCCGAGAATCACAAAACAAAGAAAGGATCACATAAGAAAGAAGAGTGCTACCTGTCAAGTTCAGGAGTACTTGCTCTTTCCCGAATATCAAACATCACAAATTCAACACTGTACAAGATTGGCATCATATATCATTAAATGAAGGAAAAATCTTTAGCTGCAAAACTATAATTATCGGTTGTTATGTGATCCTTCTATTCTCGAAAAAGGGACAAGCCTGTGTCAAAATGGAGAAGGCAGTTGTATATTCTTATCTAGTTATATATTGTTATTTGATGTTTTCAACAGGTCAGCAAAAAAAGAATGACTAGGCATTGTTGGCCAGTGATGTACATTTTGAATACGCAACTTTTCTTGACATAATCCATAATCCTTTCACCATCATCCATACGGCTTTGAAAGACGGGACACAAATGCCCCTCAAGTTCATCTAAAGTGGATATTACACATACAAATCGTATTATTCTATACAAAAACAACACAGCACATATTTTTGATATGACGAAAACATTTATATGGAAAAAGAGAAAATAACACAAAATATTTAAAACAAAACAATTAATACGATATTTTTATTCTACAAATAAATGAACCCTTGAACGAAATGACAATAAACGATGTTCTTTAAAGATACTATGTCTCTTTTGCAGCCAGCATCAAATTATGTAGAACTTTGCAGGAATTATGAATATGTCATGTATGTCCTATCTGTGCAATTTAAACATTAGCAGTGCCCTTGTATTAAAATTATTTAAGGAAACCCGTTAACCTTCTATAATTCACTGTCAACCACTATTGAGTGATTGACTGACATCTTTTTTTCTTTGGTAATTACATACACAAAATGAGCTGTAAAAGTACTTGTCTACATCAATAACCCTCTTCTTGTAATGGCCAAAATTAAACCGATTGTATCTTGTGCAGCACAACGCGTACAACCATTTGGTAAAAGGGTATGTAAATCAGACTATTACTTAGGTGATTGCCATCACTTAAGTCGATTCGACAACTAATTGTCCTTATTTTCCCAATAAAAGCAATTTTCTAGCCCTATTGTTTTGAGGGAAGTTCTAAATAAGTATTGTCTTTCAATTGCCGTTGGAATTTAACCTTTCCTTTTTTATGGCCTGCAAATGGGACATAGTACCTTTAAGATAAAATACAAAATTTATAGAACTCTACAGTCATGAGCTTCACAATAAGTTATATGATAAAGCATTGAAATATAAACTGGATATTGGAATATACATGTACATGCAAATTTGGAATTGGTGAACTTGAATTGAGTATACGGTACATATAAGTCGAGCTCATACTCATACAAATTAACAAATCGTGCACTGGACGATTGCTGATATATCTTAATGACTCGAATCATTATGATCAGAATGATCTACAATATTCTGATGTAATAAGGATTATTTCTAAAAATAAAGTCTAAAAGGTAAAATCTAGATATAAATAACTAGAATTTGCGGTCATAACAAACATTTATCAAATGAAAAACTAATATTTACAACATGATAAGAGAGATGGGCCACGCACTTGTGCTTGCATATAGTTAATGCACAGACCCACAGAGGACTTGACATTAATATAATACGCATCGTCTTCGTTGGTGAAAGTTCTTTTTTATAATTAATTCACTAATATCAAGATATAAAAGTAGAATACACATAATGGGGTGTAAAACAGAATAAAGAGAAATACATACATGTAATATAATCATAGGAATAACATAAATGAGTAACACAACCGGGTCAGCTCTAAGCCTTCATGTTGCAAGTAAGTGCAAAAGGTAGAGGGTCAAATATGCCTTTAAGAGGCCTTTTGGTGCGTGGGTGCAAAACTACATGCTTTGAAAGAAAAACAAATACATTTTACGCTATGTTCAGATACAAACATATCGATACGAAATTATTGCTTTCCTGACTTAGTCCATATGCTCTTTAAAAATTAACTTACCTAAGTTTTAAAGATTCAAAGATTCAACAATTGCGATACATAGATTTCCTGTCTGAACTTTATAGCAGACATAATTGAATGAAATTCGTTGCCTACATCACATCACACTCTGCCATTAAAGGTAAAGATCAGTTATGGTCATGCGATTGCATTGTGAAAGAAACGTTGTGGAATCGATCCGAAAAGGTTGATCATCTAGCATATAAGTATTGGTGTGTACTGCAAGGTTCTGAAATCATCAAAATGATAAGAAATTTGGCCCAGTCTTGGTAAAGTTACAAGCACTGTACACAGAAAGATGTATATGGGACTACGCGTCACGTGCGCGATATCTATCCGGTCCAAATAGATATAATAATTTACCAAATATATCAATTAGTAGGCGGTTTCCCGGTAAAATTTGTATCATCACGTATTAGTCAAAACATATTCTTTCACATTATTAAGAGCTTCCATTTCATTATTTTGAGAGGGGGGCGTTTCCAAAACTGGTCTTTACCTTTAAGAAAAAAACTCTTTGCGGTGCTTGCGCATGGGAAAGCCTGACACACATATTACCTTAAAACTAATTTTAAAGTCAATAAAAGCCATTCTGAAAGTGCAGGCTATATGCTTTAAGACATGTCCCTTTTCAAAAGGTTTAAAGCTAATTGATAAATGTTTGAAACATGTACACATACATTCTACTGAAACACATTTCTGGTACTCATTGTTTATAAATGTTATTCCTAAGTATTTCATAACGAATATGATTTAAAGCGAAATCTAATGACCTTTATCTCTGTAGAATAATAGAATGATCATCTATTTTACAGTTATTCACATCTTTCAAAAATGTACTTAGACCTTAGAAACAAGAGTACATAACGGTACTAAACAACGGTGTTGAAGAAACTAAAAATAACATGAATAACATATTGCCAACGTAGTAACGAAAATAAATGTGAGTTCTATATATTAAAATTGTTACAGTATACTTTGTTCACCGTTTCCCAATCATCCACTTATGTTTTAATGTAGTCTGTACCTTGTTTTCTCTTTGATTGCTATACTTGTTTTGTTTTCTTCTTAATCGTTTGATTGAAATGTCATAGTTGTATAATGTTTTTATTGCCCATTGACTGTTTTTTACACATTGTTTTTTAATTGATGTTGGAATTTGGAAATAAATGATTTGATTTGATTTGATTTGATTAAAGACAAGGGTATGCAAAATAATAACCTGTTCAGTCATGTTCAACTCATATGTACACGCAGCAATTAAATAATAAACAGAAATATATAGGTTATGTTTGAAATGTCTGATAGACCCAACTGCACTACGTAAAGGCTCTTTATTACTTAAACAACGTAATATATGCCCTTATTCAAGTAATGCACATTTTCATCAACGAAAAAACATATCACTCATATTTAGACAGCGTCAAACTGTCAACGGTTTATTTACCATGTATCGTATATTTACCTATAATATCGAGTCTGTACAACTCTGTGATGTCATTACATATATATATAACGTATATATCAATGAAAAAGTCACTCCAGAAGAAATTATATACGTCAATATTCTCCTACAAAATATATTATGGGCGCGTGTGGGTGTTGGTGTGAGCGGTCATGTACGCGTGTGTATGCTGGTATGTGTGTGTGTGTGTGTTTAAAGTGTTTAAATGGTCTTTGCTAATAAAATCAACATGCTGACAAAAGATAATGCCATCGATGTTAGATACTGTCCCTCAATTGTTGAAGAAAAAAACCCATTAAAACCAAGCTCAAATGAAAATAACAAGAAATTGAAAGGTAGGCAAATGTTTCATTTTCTTTTAAATAAAAATATTTACATGTAGATTAACTTCAGCAAATAATGGGAATAGTAAGTGTTTAGTACATAATATATTTTATACATTAATGAAATTGCAACTGGAAGGATAGTATACCGCCTGGTTTAGGAATATATTTCTGCATTTATTAGTAAGTATTATACTATTTTGTGAAACAAGAAACAAGAAATTGATACCACATGACTTTGTACAGAGTTAGTGTTTAGTACATTGTAACAAAGTTGAGTTGTATGAACAGGTATGCGAAGTGCCACAGAGAAGAAAGCATGAATTGCCTACGAGCCCCTGACTCTACATGGGATTCTATTTGAGGTATGGGAGTGGTTCCAGGGTGTTCATTTGCAGGCCTACTGATGTTGGTAGTAGCCGATGTAGGTACAGTATTGACAACTTGTGTTGCAGTTTCTTTGCTAGGTTCTATTTGGGGTGTGGGAGTGGTTTCAGGGTGTTCCTTTGCAGGTCTACTGATGTTGGTAGTAGCCGATGTAGGTACATAATTGACAACTTGTGTTGCAGTTTCTTTGATAGGTGGCCACACGAAGTCATTACACATTGTTTCATTCACATGTGAAGTTACATCATGTGAACAACAAGAGAAATGAGTGTTATCGGGAAGCAAGAATATACCACTGGTAATCAGCCCATTATTTGTTATATTACCCTTGACGTCAATCTTTTGATAATTCTGGTAACATGATAGTGTGGTTTTAACACTACCATAAGTAGCTCGACAGTGTAATTCATACGGATAATCAACATTTCCACTTAAAGTTATGAAACATTTTGCAGGTCCGGGGGGGATTTGTACATTAATCTCCTTCTTTACAATTTCGTACCTACTATTTTCAAAACTATGCAAGACTGCCGTTAATACGTACCCATCCTCGTCTATAATATCAACGTTATCTATAATTAGTTTCACACAAGGAGAAGTGTCTAAATCTGTGACTGAGGTTGAAAATCTTCGTACCTGGGATGGGTTTTTAAAGCCCTCGATATCAGGTTGTCCATTTATGCAGAATGGACGAGGATTAGATTCAAACCGAAGTGTGTAATGTGAAGCATCCTGTAATATGTCACTAGGTGACCATGGAAGATGGAATGGGACCACACCAGGTTTACCTGCTTGTAGCGTGACCCGTTCAGTGATACCGCTGCCTGCTACTGGAACCGGACTTGCAGCTAGCAAGATGGCCAAGGCAAAAACCAAATTGAGAAATGTATTTAGCAGAACCAAGATAGTAGAAGATGGGCTGTTCGTTGTTGGATATTTCTTCTAGACGATGGTGAATATAAAATAAAAAGCAGTGGGTGAACAAGACTACATTTACCAAGTATGCAATAAACAGAATACAGATCACTTTTCGTAAAAAAAGAAATATCAAGGTAATATTATTAGAATGGAAATGTAAGAAGTCAAGTCAACGTTCAACCAATAATTATTCGGAAAACTTGGAGCAATATTTTGAAATGCCAAATGCACCATACGTGTCATTGCTTTATCAATGTCTGAAAGATTTTTCTTTGTTTTTTTGTGGAATTCAACCGAAACACAAAACAAAAGTGAATTAGTCATTTTGGGATGGTTATTTTTCACGAATGTTTCTTTTTTAAATTTCTAAACAGATTTTCTTCTGCAAATGTTCTTCTACATTTGTTATTACGGATGGCACATCGTTGGATCGATGTATTGAGCGCTATATAAACACGGAATATTATTATTATTATTATTAAACAGAAAAATTCTTCTCTTGAGTTATAGGAAAATGCAATTAGGTGCCGGAAACTTTCAGAAAATAAAATCCATTACCTGTTGTTATTTCGTCTTTCGCTACACATATAGAAATATTCTGCAAACAATCTGTTCACAAAGCTTTGTAATAAAAACATGATTGAATAGACTTTCAAGAAATCGACTTGAGGGCAATTTCAATATCCTAATTGCATTGCTTGAGAAGAAGTCATATTTTAATTATCATGTCGTTGCCATATGTACAAGTTTCAAGGCAAAAGGCTAATTAAATAATCTCAAGATGAGATTTTAAGTCTTTGTGAACGTGTTTAACCAGAAGACGCGAATCAATCTGAATGGAAATTTTGACCGATCATATAACTATTTATACTAAGCATCAGTTGATCTTAAAGTGTGAAATTGAATATAACGTATTATCGTGTAGATGATGTTTTTGTGTATAGCTCATATCCATCATTTTATATTTTTTCACGTTGAATTAAGTTCTACGACCTTCTGTTCGTCCTATATAATCACTATTAATCCTTTTCTTACCTTGGTGTTCCTAATCGAGTTGGCGGGCTGTCTCTTTCTAGATGTAAGATCACCTACAAATGATCGTCGAAGAGCGGCAGACGGTGAAGTATTTGGAGCATCACTGAAAGAAAATTTTAGTCATAACTTTCACTGCAAAATAGCTACAATTTGGTGACAGGGAGATTTGGTTGATTAGTATATTGTCGAAACATATCCTATAAAGGAAAGGCCATTAGGACTACTGTTGTTTTCCGTAAAGTGAGACGAATTAACACTTTCCCAATATTGTTTGTTATGTATGATCAAACCTAGACCTGGCAACAATTTATAAACTGAAGTTTGATCGAGATTATCTCTCATGTTTAAATTCTACTATCATTGTACTTTTTATCGTACTTACATGAACATCTATTTATTATCCTTTGCAATGAAGCCCCATTTAAAGTTGGATTCGTTCTGATTGTGTGATTTGGGGATGTTAAATACTCGTGGAAATAAGGGGCGGGGTGGCTCTAAAAGTAAAACGTTTCAAATTGCAATGCTTTTGTCAAAAGGCTGAGGCGTATAATCTATGAGTGACTTTTGTTTCAAGTTTCCGAGCATGTGTGTCTCTGAACAAGCATTTAATTGTGTCGAAGTTCAATATAAGCCATTTACATGTAGAATTTAACATGATGTTTCACAATTCATTGAGAAACCTCTATCGTTAATGTTGAGTTCGAGGAAATTTGGAACTTCTTGATTGAAATTTATTTAACCATTCACTACACGTAACGAAAATAAGCATTTTTTAAAGGCGAAGATATAGTTATTTCATGAACAATTAAAAAACAACGCCAAGCGAGGGAGAAAATCACAGAAATGCAAACCTCAGCCGCAGCAGCAGCCTGGGACCTCTTAATGAAGGCATTAATAGCACATTTTGCAGGATCTAACTTAGGACAAACATCCGCATAAAGCTGTCTGTGATTCCCAAAACACAATATAACAAATGAGGCATCATTGCAAAAGGAAATAAACATGCCTACAGATGGTAGCAAACAACAAATATACAACATTTAATAACGAAGATATATCATCTATAAAACTCGATTTTCCGACTTTTTTGGCACCGATTTTAGTTTATCGATAGAATGATAGAGTGTAAAGCTTTTTGGGGTAACGTATCCTACAAGCCAATATACCATAGGCCTACAAAGTAACCGCCGGTGTTATATCTTTAAGGTCCTACCTCTTTGAAGAATGTTCTTTCATCGGTAGCTCACTTCCATCAGTCAGTGGTGAAGCGAGATGCTGTAAGCAATAAACCACATGGATAATAATATAAATAATATATCAGGTTTCCTTGTAAGATGCATCGATACAAAACATGCCTACTGTGATAAAAAAAAGTGATAAAAGAGAAATGATAATCGTGAATTCAAAGGCTAGGGCAAGAACGATCAATCATCTCTTGTTATATCAGATAAACGGAAAAGGCACAGACGAGAATTTCAGAAAGGATTTGATTGGATACTGACACTTGTTCAAATAACATTCCAGATTGTCTAACAAGTACTTTTAACAGCATAAATTGGTTACAGGCGCTTTCCGTAGGAAAGACAGACACACTGTCTTTCTCTGATTTTGCATATTCTCAACAAAGGAATTGTATGAATCGGGATATCACGCTTTTATGTTACTTAATAGTAAAAAACAAAAATCTATTTAACTTCCTCATCATTCGTGTCATTCTTTTAAGAAGAGACCCAGTTTATCACTTATGATGTTATGGGCTTCATATCATATACAAAACATAGATATTATAAAGATTATCAGGATTTGCAATTGTCTTGAATTTGAAATTCATTAGCATTGCCTTCTTGCTTTTAATCATACAAGTATAGTGAATGAATTCAACTACGTGACTAACTACTCACAGTTTGTTCCTTCGTTTGACGTACACTTGGTTGTTTGCCAGTCAGAAGTGGAAAGGAAGTTGCCGTGATGTTGCGTTTATGGGGTGATGTCGAACCATTGGTGTCATTCTTGTTGACGTTAGATCCCACTTCAGTTAGATATCTGGTGACTGCAGTGTGACCGTTAGCAGCCGCAGCGTGGAGAGGAATCCGACCTTTACTATCTTCTTCGTTCACATCAAGTCCATGTGCAACAAAGAATTTGACGATGTCGAGATGGCCGTAATTTGCTGCCATAAATAGGGGGTTCATACTCTCAAACTTAATCTTGTGAGCTCCTTGAATAACCAGATGCTTGACGACATCGAAGTGGCCATAGTGTACTGCAGCATGTAATGGTGTGGCGCCCCTGTTGTCTGTCTTGTTTACGTCCGATCCTTTTAGAATGAGGGAGTGAATGATATCCAAACGACCATTAGTAGACGCAGCGTGAAGAGGTATCTGACCTGTCATATCTTCTTCATTTACATCAGCTCCCTTTGAAATAAGGAGGTTGACCACTTCTAAGTGACCATATTGGGCCGCCATGTAGAGTGTTGTCATTCCGGAATATTTGGTCCGGATAGCTCCTTTGGACAGGAAGTAATTGACGACCTCCACGTAGCCGTATTGAATCGCAGTGTGGAATGGTGTCAACCCTTTATCATCCTCTTTGTTAATGTCAGATCCGTAACGAATGAGACACTTTGTGACAGCAAGATGACCGTTAGCAGCCGCAGCATGGAGAGGAATTCGCCATATCTTGTTTTCCTTGTTCACATGTACCCCCTTTGAAATCAGGAACTCGACGATTTCTAAATGGCCTTGATATGCTGCCATGTAAAGAGGATTTATCCCATCCGACCTTGTTAGTTCAGCTCCATGCAAAATGAGATGTTTGATGATTGCAATGTGACCATGGTGGATGGCAGTATACAATGGTGTCCAACCATTGTTGTCCTTCTTGTCCACGTTAGATTCAACTTCAGTTAGGTATCTTGTGACTTCAGTGTGACCGTTAGCAGCCGCAGCATGAAGAGGAATCCGACCTTTAGTATCTTCTTCGTTCACATCAAGTCCATGTGCAACAAAGAATTTGACGATGTCGAGATGGCCGTAATGTGCTGCCATATATAGGGGGTCCATACCCTCAACTTCGATCTTGTGAGCTCCTTGCGTGACGAGATGTTTTACGACTTCGAGGTGACCAGGTTGAATGGCTTCTTGGAAAGGAGTTCGACCTTTTCCATCGTTTTTGTTGACGTTAGATCCAACTTCAGTGAGGTATCTGGTGACTGCAGTGTGACCGTTAGCAGCCGCAGCATGGAGAGGAATCCGACCTTTACTATCTTCTTCGTTCACATCAAGTCCATGTGCAACAAAGAATTTGACGATGTCAAGATGGCCGTAAGATGCTGCCATATAAAGGGTGTTCATCCCCTCAAACTTGATCTTGTGAACTCCTTCCGTTACCAATTGCTTGACAACGTCCACATGGCCACAGTGTACTGCGGCATGCAATGGTGTGGCGCCCCTGTTGTCTGTCTTGTTTACGTCCGATCCTTTTAGAATGAGGGAGTGAATGATATCCAAACGACCATTAGTAGACGCAGCGTGAAGAGGTATCTGACCTGTCATATCTTCTTCATTTACATCAGCTCCCTTTGAAATAAGGAGGTTGACCACTTCTAAGTGACCATATTGGGCCGCCATGTAGAGTGTGGTCATTCCGGAATATTTGGTCCGGATAGCTCCTTTGGACAGGAAGTAATTGACGACCTCCACGTAGCCGTATTGAATCGCAGTGTGGAATGGTGTCAACCCTTTATCATCCTCTTTGTTAATGTCAGATCCGTAACGAATGAGGCACTTTGTGACAGCGAGATTACCGTTAGCAGCCGCAGCATGGAGAGGAATTCGCCATTTTTTGTTTTCCTTGTTTACATCTACCCCCTGAGCAATCAGGAACTCGACGATGTCTAAATGGCCGTAATATGCTGCCATGTAGAGAGGATTTATCCCATCCGACCTTGTTAGTTCAGCTCCATGCAAAATGAGATGTTTGATGATTGCAATGTGACCATGGTGGATGGCAGTATATAATGGTGTCCAACCAATGTTGTCCTTCTTGTCCACGTTAGATTCAACTTCAGTTAGGTATCTTGTGACTTCAGTGTGACCGTTAGCAGCCGCAGCATGAAGAGGAATCCGACCTTTAGTATCTTCTTCGTTCACATCAAGTCCATGTGCAACAAAGAATTTGACGATGTCGAGATGGCCGTAATGTGCTGCCATATAAAGGGGGTCCATACTCTCCACTTCGATCTTGTGAGCTCCTTGCGTGACGAGATGTTTTACGACTTCGAGGTGACCAGGTTGAATGGCTTCTTGGAAAGGAGTTCGACCTTTTCCATCGTTTTTGTTGACGTTAGATCCAACTTCAGTGAGGTATCTGGTGACTGCAGTGTGACCGTTAGCAGCCGCAGCATGGAGAGGAATCCGACCTTTAGTATCTTCTTCGTTCACATCAAGTCCATGTGCAACAAAGAATTTGACGATGTCAAGATGGCCGTAAGATGCTGCCATATAAAGGGTGTTCATCCCCTCAAACTTGATCTTGTGAACTCCTTCCGTTACCAATTGCTTGACAACGTCCACATGGCCACAGTGTACTGCGGCATGCAATGGTGTGGCGCCCCTGTTGTCTGTCTTGTTTACGTCCGATCCTTTTAGAATGAGGGAGTGAATGATATCCAAACGACCATTAGTAGACGCAGCGTGAAGAGGTATCTGACCTGTCATATCTTCTTCATTTACATCAGCTCCCTTTGAAATAAGGAGGTTGACCACTTCTAAGTGACCATATTGGGCCGCCATGTAGAGTGTTGTCATTCCGGAATATTTGGTCCGGATAGCTCCTTTGGACAGGAAGTAATTGACGACCTCCACGTAGCCGTATTGAATCGCAGTGTGGAATGGTGTCAACCCTTTATCATCCTCTTTGTTAATGTCAGATCCGTAACGAATGAGGCACTTTGTGACAGCGAGATTACCGTTAGCAGCCGCAGCATGGAGAGGAATTCGCCATTTTTTGTTTTCCTTGTTTACATCTACCCCCTGAGCAATCAGGAACTCGACGATGTCTAAATGGCCGTAATATGCTGCCATGTAGAGAGGATTTATCCCATCCGACCTTGTTAGTTCAGCTCCATGCAAAATGAGATGTTTGATGATTGCAATGTGACCATGGTGGATGGCAGTATATAATGGTGTCCAACCAATGTTGTCCTTCTTGTCCACGTTAGATTCAACTTCAGTTAGGTATCTTGTGACTTCAGTGTGACCGTTAGCAGCCGCAGCATGAAGAGGAATCCGACCTTTAGTATCTTCTTCGTTCACATCAAGTCCATGTGCAACAAAGAATTTGACGATGTCGAGATGGCCGTAATGTGCTGCCATATAAAGGGGGTCCATACTCTCCACTTCGATCTTGTGAGCTCCTTGCGTGACGAGATGTTTTACGACTTCGAGGTGACCAGGTTGAATGGCTTCTTGGAAAGGAGTTCGACCTTTTCCATCGTTTTTGTTGACGTTAGATCCAACTTCAGTGAGGTATCTGGTGACTGCAGTGTGACCGTTAGCAGCCGCAGCATGGAGAGGAATCCGACCTTTAGTATCTTCTTCGTTCACATCAAGTCCATGTGCAACAAAGAATTTGACGATGTCAAGATGGCCGTAAGATGCTGCCATATAAAGGGTGTTCATCCCCTCAAACTTGATCTTGTGAACTCCTTCCGTTACCAATTGCTTGACAACGTCCACATGGCCACAGTGTACTGCGGCATGCAATGGTGTGGCGCCCCTGTTGTCTGTCTTGTTTACGTCCGATCCTTTTAGAATGAGGGAGTGAATGATATCCAAACGACCATTAGTAGACGCAGCGTGAAGAGGTATCTGACCTGTCATATCTTCTTCATTTACATCAGCTCCCTTTGAAATAAGGAGGTTGACCACTTCTAAGTGACCATATTGGGCCGCCATGTAGAGTGTGGTCATTCCGGAATATTTGGTCCGGATAGCTCCTTTGGACAGGAAGTAATTGACGACCTCCACGTAGCCGTATTGAATCGCAGTGTGGAATGGTGTCAACCCTTTATCATCCTCTTTGTTAATGTCAGATCCGTAACGAATGAGGCACTTTGTGACAGCGAGATTACCGTTAGCAGCCGCAGCATGGAGAGGAATTCGCCATTTTTTGTTTTCCTTGTTTACATCTACCCCCTGAGCAATCAGGAACTCGACGATGTCTAAATGGCCGTAATATGCTGCCATGTAGAGAGGATTTATCCCATCCGACCTTGTTAGTTCAGCTCCATGCAAAATGAGATGTTTGATGATTGCAATGTGACCATGGTGGATGGCAGTATATAATGGTGTCCAACCAATGTTGTCCTTCTTGTCCACGTTAGATTCAACTTCAGTTAGGTATCTTGTGACTTCAGTGTGACCGTTAGCAGCCGCAGCATGAAGAGGAATCCGACCTTTAGTATCTTCTTCGTTCACATCAAGTCCATGTGCAACAAAGAATTTGACGATGTCGAGATGGCCGTAATGTGCTGCCATATAAAGGGGGTCCATACTCTCCACTTCGATCTTGTGAGCTCCTTGCGTGACGAGATGTTTTACGACTTCGAGGTGACCAGGTTGAATGGCTTCTTGGAAAGGAGTTCGACCTTTTCCATCGTTTTTGTTGACGTTAGATCCAACTTCAGTGAGGTATCTGGTGACTGCAGTGTGACCGTTAGCAGCCGCAGCATGGAGAGGAATCCGACCTTTAGTATCTTCTTCGTTCACATCAAGTCCATGTGCAACAAAGAATTTGACGATGTCAAGATGGCCGTAAGATGCTGCCATATAAAGGGTGTTCATCCCCTCAAACTTGATCTTGTGAACTCCTTCCGTTACCAATTGCTTGACAACGTCCACATGGCCACAGTGTACTGCGGCATGCAATGGTGTGGCGCCCCTGTTGTCTGTCTTGTTTACGTCCGATCCTTTTAGAATGAGGGAGTGAATGATATCCAAACGACCATTAGTAGACGCAGCGTGAAGAGGTATCTGACCTGTCATATCTTCTTCATTTACATCAGCTCCCTTTGAAATAAGGAGGTTGACCACTTCTAAGTGACCATATTGGGCCGCCATGTAGAGTGTTGTCATTCCGGAATATTTGGTCCGGATAGCTCCTTTGGACAGGAAGTAATTGACGACCTCCACGTAGCCGTATTGAATCGCAGTGTGGAATGGTGTCAACCCTTTATCATCCTCTTTGTTAATGTCAGATCCGTAACGAATGAGGCACTTTGTGACAGCGAGATTACCGTTAGCAGCCGCAGCATGGAGAGGAATTCGCCATTTTTTGTTTTCCTTGTTTACATCTACCCCCTGAGCAATCAGGAACTCGACGATGTCTAAATGGCCGTAATATGCTGCCATGTAGAGAGGATTTATCCCATCCGACCTTGTTAGTTCAGCTCCATGCAAAATGAGATGTTTGATGATTGCAATGTGACCATGGTGGATGGCAGTATATAATGGTGTCCAACCAATGTTGTCCTTCTTGTCCACGTTAGATTCAACTTCAGTTAGGTATCTTGTGACTTCAGTGTGACCGTTAGCAGCCGCAGCATGAAGAGGAATCCGACCTTTAGTATCTTCTTCGTTCACATCAAGTCCATGTGCAACAAAGAATTTGACGATGTCGAGATGGCCGTAATGTGCTGCCATATAAAGGGGGTCCATACTCTCCACTTCGATCTTGTGAGCTCCTTGCGTGACGAGATGTTTTACGACTTCGAGGTGACCAGGTTGAATGGCTTCTTGGAAAGGAGTTCGACCTTTTCCATCGTTTTTGTTGACGTTAGATCCAACTTCAGTGAGGTATCTGGTGACTGCAGTGTGACCGTTAGCAGCCGCAGCATGGAGAGGAATCCGACCTTTAGTATCTTCTTCGTTCACATCAAGTCCATGTGCAACAAAGAATTTGACGATGTCAAGATGGCCGTAAGATGCTGCCATATAAAGGGTGTTCATCCCCTCAAACTTGATCTTGTGAACTCCTTCCGTTACCAATTGCTTGACAACGTCCACATGGCCACAGTGTACTGCGGCATGCAATGGTGTGGCGCCCCTGTTGTCTGTCTTGTTTACGTCCGATCCTTTTAGAATGAGGGAGTGAATGATATCCAAACGACCATTAGTAGACGCAGCGTGAAGAGGTATCTGACCTGTCATATCTTCTTCATTTACATCAGCTCCCTTTGAAATAAGGAGGTTGACCACTTCTAAGTGACCATATTGGGCCGCCATGTAGAGTGTTGTCATTCCGGAATATTTGGTCCGGATAGCTCCTTTGGACAGGAAGTAATTGACGACCTCCACGTAGCCGTATTGAATCGCAGTGTGGAATGGTGTCAACCCTTTATCATCCTCTTTGTTAATGTCAGATCCGTAACGAATGAGGCACTTTGTGACAGCGAGATTACCGTTAGCAGCCGCAGCATGGAGAGGAATTCGCCATTTTTTGTTTTCCTTGTTTACATCTACCCCCTGAGCAATCAGGAACTCGACGATGTCTAAATGGCCGTAATATGCTGCCATGTAGAGAGGATTTATCCCATCCGACCTTGTTAGTTCAGCTCCATGCAAAATGAGATGTTTGATGATTGCAATGTGACCATGGTGGATGGCAGTATATAATGGTGTCCAACCAATGTTGTCCTTCTTGTCCACGTTAGATTCAACTTCAGTTAGGTATCTTGTGACTTCAGTGTGACCGTTAGCAGCCGCAGCATGAAGAGGAATCCGACCTTTAGTATCTTCTTCGTTCACATCAAGTCCATGTGCAACAAAGAATTTGACGATGTCGAGATGGCCGTAATGTGCTGCCATATAAAGGGGGTCCATACTCTCCACTTCGATCTTGTGAGCTCCTTGCGTGACGAGATGTTTTACGACTTCGAGGTGACCAGGTTGAATGGCTTCTTGGAAAGGAGTTCGACCTTTTCCATCGTTTTTGTTGACGTTAGATCCAACTTCAGTGAGGTATCTGGTGACTGCAGTGTGACCGTTAGCAGCCGCAGCATGGAGAGGAATCCGACCTTTAGTATCTTCTTCGTTCACATCAAGTCCATGTGCAACAAAGAATTTGACGATGTCAAGATGGCCGTAAGATGCTGCCATATAAAGGGTGTTCATCCCCTCAAACTTGATCTTGTGAACTCCTTCCGTTACCAATTGCTTGACAACGTCCACATGGCCACAGTGTACTGCGGCATGCAATGGTGTGGCGCCCCTGTTGTCTGTCTTGTTTACGTCCGATCCTTTTAGAATGAGGGAGTGAATGATATCCAAACGACCATTAGTAGACGCAGCGTGAAGAGGTATCTGACCTGTCATATCTTCTTCATTTACATCAGCTCCCTTTGAAATAAGGAGGTTGACCACTTCTAAGTGACCATATTGGGCCGCCATGTAGAGTGTGGTCATTCCGGAATATTTGGTCCGGATAGCTCCTTTGGACAGGAAGTAATTGACGACCTCCACGTAGCCGTATTGAATCGCAGTGTGGAATGGTGTCAACCCTTTATCATCCTCTTTGTTAATGTCAGATCCGTAACGAATGAGGCACTTTGTGACAGCGAGATTACCGTTAGCAGCCGCAGCATGGAGAGGAATTCGCCATTTTTTGTTTTCCTTGTTTACATCTACCCCCTGAGCAATCAGGAACTCGACGATGTCTAAATGGCCGTAATATGCTGCCATGTAGAGAGGATTTATCCCATCCGACCTTGTTAGTTCAGCTCCATGCAAAATGAGATGTTTGATGATTGCAATGTGACCATGGTGGATGGCAGTATATAATGGTGTCCAACCAATGTTGTCCTTCTTGTCCACGTTAGATTCAACTTCAGTTAGGTATCTTGTGACTTCAGTGTGACCGTTAGCAGCCGCAGCATGAAGAGGAATCCGACCTTTAGTATCTTCTTCGTTCACATCAAGTCCATGTGCAACAAAGAATTTGACGATGTCGAGATGGCCGTAATGTGCTGCCATATAAAGGGGGTCCATACTCTCCACTTCGATCTTGTGAGCTCCTTGCGTGACGAGATGTTTTACGACTTCGAGGTGACCAGGTTGAATGGCTTCTTGGAAAGGAGTTCGACCTTTTCCATCGTTTTTGTTGACGTTAGATCCAACTTCAGTGAGGTATCTGGTGACTGCAGTGTGACCGTTAGCAGCCGCAGCATGGAGAGGAATCCGACCTTTAGTATCTTCTTCGTTCACATCAAGTCCATGTGCAACAAAGAATTTGACGATGTCAAGATGGCCGTAAGATGCTGCCATATAAAGGGTGTTCATCCCCTCAAACTTGATCTTGTGAACTCCTTCTGTTACCAATTGCTTGACAACGTCCACATAGCCACAGTGTACTGCGGCATGCAATGGTGTGGCGCCCCTGTTGTCTGTCTTGTTTACGTCCGATCCTTTTAGAATGAGGGAGTGAATGATATCCAAACGACCATTAGTAGACGCAGCGTGAAGAGGTATCTGACCTGTCATATCTTCTTCATTTACATCAGCTCCCTTTGAAATAAGGAGGTTGACCACTTCTAAGTGACCATATTGGGCCGCCATGTAGAGTGTGGTCATTCCGGAATATTTGGTCCGGATAGCTCCTTTGGACAGGAAGTAATTGACGACCTCCACGTAGCCGTATTGAATCGCAGTGTGGAATGGTGTCAACCCTTTATCATCCTCTTTGTTAATGTCAGATCCGTAACGAATGAGGCACTTTGTGACAGCGAGATTACCGTTAGCAGCCGCAGCATGGAGAGGAATTCGCAATTTCTTGTTTTCCTTGTTCACATCTACCCCCTGAGAAATCAGGAACTCGACGATGTCTAAATGGCCGTAATATGCTGCCATGTACAGAGGATTAATCTCGTCCGACCTTGTGAGTTCAGCTCCATGCAAAATGAGATGTTTGATGATTGCAATGTGACCATCGTGGATGGCAGTATATAATGGTGTCCAACCATTGTTGTCCTTCTTGTCCACGTTAGATTCAACTTCAGTTAGGTATCTTGTGACTTCAGTGTGACCATTAGCAGCAGCGGCGTGGAGAGGAATCCGCCCTTGACTATCTTCCTCGTTTACATCAAGTCCATGCGAAACAAAGCATTTGACGATGTCGAGATGGCCGTAATGTGCTGCCATATATAGGGGGTTCATTCCATCATATATGTTCTCCTTCGCTCCTTCAGTCTTGAGATATTTGACTGCTTCTAAATGGCCATTTTGAACAGCAACATTGAATGGTGTCCACCCAGTGTTATCTTTCCTGTTCACATCAGATCCTTGCTGAATGAGATATTCCACGACTGTCGAGTGGCCTTGAGCAACAGCGCAGTGAAGAGGAATCATCCCTTTGTCATCTTCTTCGTTCACATCTGCTCCTTGTGATATCAATAACTTGACGATGTCTAAATAACCAAATCCTGCTGCGGCATAGAGTGGGGTCTCACCGCCGTATCTGTTCTGCTTCACTCCTTCAGTCATGAGATATTTGACAGCTTCTATATGGCCACACTGAACAGCAGCATTGAATGGTGTCCAACCAGTGTAATCTTTCCTGTTCACATCAGACCCTTGCTGAATGAGATATTCCATGACTTTCACGTGGCCTTGAGCAGTTGCACCATGGAGAGGAATCATCCCTTTGTCAGTTTCGTCATTCACATTAGCTCCTTTGGAAAAGAAGAATTCGACGATGTCTAAATGACCAACTTGTGCTGCAGAATAGAGTGGGGTTATTCCATCATATCTGTTCTGCTTCACCCCTTCAGTCATGAGATATTTGACAGCTTCTAGATGGCCATTTTGGATGGCAGCATTGAATGGCGTCCACCCAGTCGTATCATTTTTATTCACATCAGCTCTTTGCTGAATGAGATATTCCATGACTTCAGTATTACCGTGAATGGCTGCGCCGTGCAAGGGAGTCCGACCCAAACTATCTTCTTCGTCCACATCAGCTCCTTTGGAAATGAAGTATTCCACGATATCTAAATGGCCATGACGCGCTGCGGCATAGAGTGGGGTTATTCCGTTATATCTGTTCTGTTTCGCTCCTAGAGTCATGATAAATCTGACGGCTTCCAAATTCCCCTTCTGAACGGCAGCATTGAATGGTGTACGACCCTCGGCATCACCCTTGTTAACATCGGATCCTTGTAAGATGAGATATTCCATAACATCGAGTTGGCCATGAATAGCTGCACCGTGGAGCGGAGTCACTCCATCCTCGTCTTCTTCATTTACATCAGACCCTTTCGATATAAAGAACTTGACGACTTCTAAGTGACCATATCGTGCTGCCAAATAGAGAGGTGTCTTGCCTCCATATCTGCCTCGATTCACCCCTTTAGTTATGAGATATTTGACGGCTCCTAGATGGCCCTCTTGAGTGGAAGCATTGAATGGTGTCCACCCAGTGTTATCTTTCTTGTTCACATTAGCCCCTTCTGCAATGAGACTATCAACGACAGAAGTATAGCCACCGGATGCTGCTGTGTGAAGAGGTGTCTGACCCAAGTCACATTCGACGTTTACGTCCGCTCCTTGGATGATGAGGAGGTCAACGATGAGTGCATGTCCTTCTTGAGCCGCTGCATGGAGAGGACGGAGTCCACCCTTACTTGGTTTATTTGGGTTTGCTCCCCGGGAAATGAGATCATCAACACTTTCGAGATGACCTTCTGAAGCTGCCTTGTAGAGCGATGTGTAACCGTCCTCATCCATCTGGTCTATGTCAGGGTTGAATGGTAGCTCTAGTTTGAACGCACTTGCATCACTCGGAGATACTTCATCCAGTAGTGTGTTATACATAGCATCCCAAATATCATCCGTATCAGTCTCTAAGATTTCCATGATTTCCGCTTGCTGCAGTTGAGATGCACATTCTTCTAATTGGACGCATATGTCATCCGCATATGTGTTGGTATCGAGGGACACAGGAGCGCCGTGTGACAGCTCTGGGCGTGGGTCCTCTATAGCTGCATGAAGTCGTAGTGATATAGGCGTATTAGACGGTACACTACTCCCTCCATCTGTATGCTCTTCCTGCGTTTCATTGTGTTCAGTATTCAAGACAGCTAATGTCTGCTGTGATTGTATGTGTTGCAGTGATGAGATCAGCGGTATCCTGGGTCCATCAATCCTAAAACAAAAGGCATATTTCTATTGCTGTACTCGAAGTGATATTATGGAATCTAGCACTTAAACTTGTTGAACCCTTTACGTCATGTCAATTTATACTTGTTCGAATGTAAATGAAGGTCAAATCAATGGAATAATACGCGATTGAAAATAGGCAATACAATTGCATGATCTCATTTGAGTCTGACACCATCTTCGGGGGAGAAGAGGGGGCGGGTCCATTTTAAGTCCCTTGCTGCGTATTGATACCTCATTGAAGTATCTACCTGATGAGATCATAGTTTAAGTCTCCGTGGTTATGTCTTTTCAAAGAATATTGAAAGCAAATCAATGCATTTTTGACGATATCGATTCGTGAAGGACAATGTGAGATTGTTAAATAAAAATGTATTTTCTAAATGGTCAGATAGAGATAAATTCAGTCTTATCAAGGCAAAAGGAACAAAGACAAAGCTTTTCCACACAACCACACCAACAGTTTTTGAGCGTTATGAAATCAAACATTTAATAAAAGGGCTACCATAAACAAGCATTCAACTGAGCGAATAGTTTTCAAATAGAGAATGGAGTCTCATAGGGAAGTGAGTTTCATCTAAGAGGAGAGTAGAATCAAAATAAAATGAAAATCGACTGTTGCGCTAAAAATGAAGTTTATATGAGACATGCGTGACATGCCTAGTTGTAAAGTACAATGAATATATAATAATATGCATAACAATTACACATAATGGTTTTAAAAAAACTGTTCATGTCTGATGTTCATGGAGATGAGATAAGATGTTTAACCATGAATACATTAATCATTATTTATTCTATTTTCTATTCATAAAATGATAATTATCCTAGTCGACATCTCCCCCCCTCCCCTCCGCTCTCTCTCTCTCCCTCTCTCGCTCTCCCTCTTTCCCTCTCTTTCTCTTCCTCTCCCACTTTCCCTCTCTTTCTCTTTCACTCTCTTCCTCTTTCTGTGTATTTTACATTCTTCTCTCCTTCTCTATCGTTTATCATCTTCAGAACGCCGATCACGATTTCATTATCTCACCTTATCCTCACCTTTAACTCTTCTGTTTTATTCACTAATATGCTACTGTAATTACGCGAATACAAGTAATAATAATCAATAATAACAAATATGTCACAACCTAGGCCTACGTTTTACTTGATGATGATTGATAAACAAATAAAAAAACTTACGGTTTCTGACCCTGAATTCCTTCGTCACAATCAGCGTCATTTTCATGTTGATGTACAAACTTGCAAGCTTTCTCAGTGATCTGAACACAAATAAACACAAACAGAACAAATCACAGTTAATATGTCATACCTTTACGGGCGTCTGTGTCCCCAATGATTAATCGTTTAGACCCATCAGATAATTTGGTTGAAATGCGACATTATCTGGAACAATCTTATATTTCTTGTTAGCTATTAAACTCATGTTGTTTTTCCTTTAAACAGTGTTTAACTACTCCTTTAATACATCAAAAAAAATGAAATGAAATGTTTGGTTGCATTAAGCGTAAACTCTTCAATTATATTTGCCTGCACTGGGAGAAAGCGGCAATATTAGAGCCCTCGACAAATTTTAACTCAAGAACAAAAACGATGGTTGATTTTTTCAATCCAAAGTACAAAATCATTAAAGCGCCCTTAAAAAAAACATAATAATAAAAATTAAAAAAAAAATCTAAATTGAAAGTAGTCCATGATCATACAAACAGGTTTGTCAGGATGGTGCCGAATAAAAATGGACAGGATTTTGTAACCTGGCATGATATAATTATAACAATAATATTAATAAGAACCCCTAAACTAATTGACCGATTGTCATATTGAATTGAATTGAATAGAATTGATATCTTTATTTATACACGGTTAAAAAAAAAACAGTAACGAGACTGATTTCCATTGGGGCCGTGTGAAACAATGTAAATACATCGAATTAACATAAAAATGACAATGGTACATCAAATGACATATTTAAAACAAACAAGTAATAATCAAGATAAATATCTAAAAAAATAACGATAAAATAGTACTGCCGAAAAAGTATTTGTATATGAATAACAATATCATGAGTGTCAAAACAAGAGTACTGTAAATATACTTCAAATTAAAATAGGTAATACAAATTGTTACTAGTGCATATAAACTGCCAGAAATGATATGTACACAAAAATCAATTCAAATGTGGCTGGTCAAGATACTGCATTATTACAATTAAGGATATGATTACAATTTTATTTTATTTAAGTCAGTAAAAGAACACTTGAAAGTGAATTAAAATAACAAGCACAGCAGATAAAACTCTATTATTTAATCATTTTCGGATAAAATGAAATGAAACTATATTACATCATATGAAAATTTAAAAATACCCGAGCACATGCATACACAACAATATAAATTCAAACAACACAAAAATGGACACATCAAACATAAGAAGGGAACATTCGAAAGTTCATAGACATATTTGAGCATAGTATATTGTGTATGATTATAAAATGGTTATTCTTTTAAGTCTTGTTGTGAAACTGTACTTGGTTTGTGCAGCTTGCACTTCGTGTGGTAGTGAGTTCCATAGGCAAGCGCCTCTGTACACAAACGTGCGTTTGGTACTATCCGTTTTAGGCTGGATTGTCTTAACACATGGATTACCACTTCTCGTATTATATGGTCTTTCTCTGAACGAAAATTTATCAATTAAATAAGAAGGGGCTTTTTTATTAAGTATATTGAAAGTCATTATAAAGCGATATTTTCTTTTCTTTTCTGTTCAAGCGTATCCCATCCAAGTTTATAAAGGTTGTAGCTTCCCGATGAATCCCAGGGGTGTCATTTATTATTCGAGCTGCCCGATTTTGAATTTTTTGGAGATCATTTTGAAGGCACTTTCCACAGTTTCCCCAAATTACATCACAATAGGAGAAGTGGGGTAAAATCAATGCATTATATACTAATTTCAATGTATCTTTACCAACAATATTACTTATTGATTTTAACATATACAATCCATTACTACATTTCTTTTGTACAGATTTAATAGGGTCTGTCCCTGATAAAGTTTCATCCACAATCACTCCTAAATGCTTGCATGTAGTAACTCTTTTCAGAGGGGTTCCATCTATGTTAAAATTCAAATTTGTATTACGTGCTAGTTTTAGACGATTTTTTGTTCCTAGTACAATGTATTCTGTTTTATTTATATTTAAACTTAACTTATTGACATCAAGCCATTTTTTTCACATTTACTAAATCTTCGTTTACTTTGTTTTCCAGTTCAGAAAAGTCATTACTAGCATAATATAAAATAGTGTCATCAGCATACATATTTATTTTGCAATTTTGTAGTACTAAGGGTAAATCGTTGATGTGCATAATAAAGAGAAGATGTCCAAGGATGGACCCTTGTGGAATTCCAGATTGAACAGGTAAAAACTCAGATGATATACCATGGACTGTGGTTTTTTGGTATCTCTCATACATACTGTGTTGTCCAATACCATAATATTTTAATTTTTCAATTAGTAAATCAAAATCAACTGTGTCGAAGGCTTTCTTCAAATCTATCATTACAGAGCACGCCACTTTGCCTTGTTCAAAGCTTTTCAGCCATTCATCTGTCGAATCTAGCAATGCAATGGCCGTTGAGTGCAGTGGCCGGAAGCCAGATTGATATACATTGATTAGATTATTACTATTCAGATAGTCATATGACTGATCAAACACTACACGTTCTAGTACATTTGAAAGTATTGGCAATATGTATGTACAGCACTTACTCTTGCCCTTTTCCATTCGATAGGGACACATCTAGTAGTAATAGAGGTATTCATAACATGTGTTACAGGTTCATTAATACTGGAAATTGCCAGCTTAATCCGTTTCATCGGTATCATATCACATCCCATTGCTTTGTCATTTGACAGTTTCAACAATTGTTTTTTCACTTCATCTATGGTTACTGGGATAATTTGAAAGATATTGGTCAGCGTATGCGGTAAGAATTGCATAACATTGTTTATTGCATTTATGTACCTCGTACACTGAATGACACTAGCAAGTGAAGGACCTATTTTGACAAAGAATTCATTCAATTTTTGAGAAATTGTTTTCGTGTCATGAATTTCTTCTCCATCGATTTTTAAATATTGAATTTTCACATTTTTATTCTTGCGTGGTATCAGCATGTTAAGATTTTTCCATGTTTTCTTAACATTACCCTGCGAGTCTTTAATATTCTTTTGAAATGTTTTTCTTTTGTTTATTCTTATTCTATAAATAACGTGATTCTTGCTTTTTCGGAATGATTTCCAATTCTCATGAGTATTATTTCGCGTTGCAGTTTCTTTTAACTTATCCCTTTCACGAATAAGATTAATTATTTCAGCATTTATCCAGGGTTTCTGATTTTTTCGTACACGACTTTTTCTGACCAGAGCATGTAAATTACATAATGTTGAAAACTTTGTCTGGAATTCTAGTAGCGAAGAATCGGAATCAGTACATGTAAAAACATTTTGCCAATCAATGTTTCCTAGGTCGTCACAAAAATCATTTACATTGAAATTCTTATAAGTTCTATAGGTCCTATAAACATGGTTAGGAAATGATTTGCGAACTCGACCCCATACAATACATACAAGTGAGTGGTCACTTATTTCTAAATGAATGACGCCACTTTCAACAACTTTCACACAGTAAGAAGTATAAATTAAATCAATAAGGGTAGATGAAAGCGGTGTTTTCCTCGTGGGTTCTTTGATCATTTGGCTTGGAGAATAATTTTGGCAAATTTCAAGTAATCTTTTTGTATAGCAAGATAAAGGGTCTGCAAGTATATTGCAATTGAAATCTCCTAACAATGTGATATCCTTTCGTTCCTCGTCAATTTTAACAAAATATTCTCAACGGCTTTAAATAGTTCGATACTTGTTCCAGGGGGTCTATACCAAGCTAAAACAATCATAGGTGAAGACATAGGTTGCTTCACTTCAACAGCAACAAGTTCGATATCATTTACCAGAAGATCTGATCTGTATCCCTTATAAAATCCACTGAATTTGAATTATAAATGTAGATTGAATTTATTAGACTCGAAAATATATTATACATGTTCAGTTATATCGTTTATGTTTTGTTTAATGAAATGTTTACATTGAATTTATATAAATCTAATTTCCCCATGATTGTATAAAATATCTGATTTTTATATAACAGCTTTTTTATCCGGACCCCATGGAAGAACAGGCGTATTTTGTTAATACGCCTGAAATGGGCTATCCGCCGTATATCTCATTTAAGTATGTATTTGTATGTTGTGATGATTTTATACGGAAATAAAAACAAACAAACAAACAGTTTGTGGCTTAGTTTATTTTCATGAACGTATATTGCAACCCTCCGCCATTCTTATTACGGTCTTTCCTATATTAGTAATCATGTATATCTATTTGAAGGTCCTTTATTTCACTGCTTAATCGTGTTTCATTCAATGCAATACGATCAAATTTAAAATCATTAACCATTAATTGAAGATTCTCAATATTAGATAACAGAGTTCTATTGTTCAATTGAGCTATTCTTATTCCGTGCTTCTTTTTTATTCTCAGATAATTATCTTTAATATTTTAGGCAACAATTTGGTTTCTTCCGTTCCCGGACTACATTTACAAGTATCTAAATCAGTGTCATATACATTGCCAATATTAATGTCTATTTCGTATTTGTCAGCAAAATTCACTGGCATCAATTTCATCGAAGTCAACTCCATCGTCAAAGTATAATTCTATTTCTTCACTGAAGTTTGCCTCGTTGTCTTCGATATAACAATGAACCAAACAACAACAACGACAGCAACAACAACTACTATATCTTTTTATTTGATTCAATCGGAAACACAACTTTTAGTACAGAACAACTGGTTAAATCGCTCGAGCGATAACTGCGATTCTAAAATGATTACAACTTAAAAACTTCATAACTTAAACAAAAATCTTATATTGGATTTCCGGACATTCTCATTACCTCTTTCCTTTCATTTTTATTCTGTTAAGCCACCTTGATATTGCAGTGGACTTTCTTTATAATAATAATAATAATAATAGGCATATATATCACCGCCTATCTAGAAATTCTGTTCCGAGGCGCACTATTTAATTATTAAACCGGCTTTAGCCTAGCTACCAATACAGCGCTCTAGTATTCCAAGGAATTAATTCCTGCCAGGTACCCATTTACCTCACCTGGGTCGAGTGTGGCAAATGTAGATTAATGCCTTGTCAAAGGATATTAATGCCATGTCGGGGATCGAACCACGACCTTTGAATTTCAAGTCAAGTGCTTAAACCAATCGACTAAGGCACTTCTAAGATTGCGGCTCATGAGCCAGGCCTGGCCCGTCAGATCATTTGATCCGCGCCAAAATAAGTCGTTTTGGTGCTAATATTAATGGATAAAGATACATCCTTACTGACTATGAACATGAACTGAATCAAATTTTCTATTTTGTGGCTCACTGACCATTTAATCTGTAATCATATTATAACAGGTACCGGAACAACACACAGGAGACCGACCATTTTGGTCTCTTGGGCCGTCTGACAACTGTTTTTTGTAACGGATCCACGGAGGGAGAGGGCCGATGGGCCCGCCCCCCCCCCCGCGTGGCAAAAAAGATGAAAAGACGGGCCCCCGCCCTGGCAAAACAAAAAGAGGGAAACAGATGGTAACCATAATTTTACCTTAACAACAAATTATGTGCTCTTCTGAAATCCCCCCCCCCTCAGCTTATTTGCCGGCTTACCCGCCAAAAAATAGTTTCTCATGAAAAAAGTTAGTGCTCTTTACCTCCCCCCTCCCCCCGCCTATTCGCCGGCCGGCTGATCGACTGATTCGCTGCTTAATGTTTTTTCACGAATTGAGCCCCCCCCCCCTCCCCCCCCCCCCGCCGTCGGTTGGATTCACCACTGAGACCGACGTCCTTTGAGTTATTTACCTTCTTTTATGTATTTCTTTGTTTTAATAGACGGTTTTAAAGGGTGTCAGTCAAGAGCCGTAGATCTCGTTGACTTAAAAAACAACAACTTTTCTATAGTTTATTATTTTCTATGTTTTCACGGTCTCGTCGACAGTCGGTCTTGAGTGGGTTGTGGATCTCTTAGGACGACCCACTCAATATTGATATCAGATGTTCCATTACTTCGAAGGAAATAAGCAGTTTTGTTGATTGAAATTTGTTTCAATTGTTCTGTTGCCAAATTTGAGTGGAAGATATTTTTCGTGAATCTATTTGGACATCAGGAGTAACAGCGTCATTCTAAAAACCTCGTTTGTGTAATTTCATTTCGTTAAGACTTTAATGAGCAAGCCTTCTTGTAGGGTTAAAAGAACTGTTCTTACCTCCAGTCCGTCTGTTACTTTTGATCCTGGACCCATCTCCTCGCCATCAGTGTTTACCCCCATGATGGAATCACCCTGTAGCGAGTAAAATATAAAGATAAACATCAGAAAGGGATCACAAGGCAACAAGCTCTGCTAATCTCGGAGCCCTGGTCAGTTCTGTTTCTGATAGGTTTATGCCTTTCATTAGTTTATTAAATTTATATTGATTCATTATATTATATACGATAAGAAAAAGAAAACAATAATGATATAAATTATAAAAGAGCTCATGACGAAAGGCAATCGATATTTTTATAATTCTCTTTTTACAACTTCCGCCCTAATCATATCGATCATATCGAAGCAAGTTTAGCTCTTTCGCCTGCAGCGACCACATTTTATAAAAAATGAACACTTTGACATATTTGATATGCAATTTTCTTCTCAGATTATAATTACCAAAGTAATTTTCAGAGTACTTACTTCTAAAAGATCCTCGTATGTAGAAGTATCCTCAGCCTGGTATTAATCAAGCGGTAGAGACGTCAATAGCTTAGTCCTGAAAAGATGTCGAAACTTGGCTGAAGAATGGGGAACCAAACCAAGTGCTGGGAGTTTTCGCAAAATAATGGAGTGTAATCAGAGTATGTCTGGTAGGAGCGCTTTGAAAACGCCTTTATTTGTCGCATGATGTATTTTATCGATCAATTTTGTCCCAAGAGCTCATGTTTAACCAAGGACCTACTAGTTTCAAAGGGTGTAATTTGACCTTTGTCTTTTTATGCGTTGATTCAGTGGTTAATCATTTTCCATAATTTGTATTTGTACTTTAGAGATCGTGTCAAATGTCATTATGACAACCAATCAGTATAAATATTTCAATCGAATAAATATGACCCCCGTTATCTGATTCATTAAATGTATTGGTTAATAATAGATGTAATTATCTTGAATATTTCATATTCAATATTGGACGAACCGTTTTAATGTTTACATTTCGTTTTGCCCTCGTCACGTAGCCCACTTATTTACCCCCTTTTCGGTATTTTCGTAGACTGGTATACAATATTTTACTCCTATGTTCTCTTCCTAATACTTTAGATACTTGATTATAAGAAACATGTCCCAACAAGCTTTTAAAGGAGTCCACCAGGCTAGGAGGAACGACTTTTCACTACTAACCCACAATTTAGCAAGCAAGCAAGTATATGAATAAATACAAAAATAAATACAACAATAACAATAGTTTATATTACTTGCAATAAACTGATAGTGATAAAGCAAAGACGCAAATAAGAAAATATAAAACACAAAATGATATTAAACTAGAAATTTAATTCGTCACGAAGACGAATAAGGTGGTCTGTCTAAGTCTTATGATAGATTTGAGAATGGGAGAAGTTATATAGACATGTAAACAATGATGATCATGATGACCATGATGATGATCATGATAGTAAAGGTGATGATGATGATGATAATGATAATGTTATATGATGATAAAAACGATAATGTTAATGATGATGATGAGCATAAGCATGATCCTGACATCTGATTGAAAAAAATAAAGAAATATTTAGATAGCAAATAGTCTCAGCTACAACATACTAAAATTTGGGAGAAAACTGTTGAATAACAACCGAGATACTGGTCAAAACACATTGTCATGCAGATTCATGTTTAGAAAAGAGTGACCTCCCATAGACATAACACGCAAAAATGACAAATTATGCATTGTCGCCTTTAATTAAATATTTAACTATGATGACGTCATCTAAATGAAAAATAAATGGCATATTTCTGATAGAGAATTATCTCAGCTACAACATATCAAAATCTGGGAGAAGATCGATCACCGATAAGTGAGATAATCTCAAATAAACAAAGACAAAAATGACGTCATCAACAAAATACATTTGTTTGAGTTTAGATGCCAATATGATGACTTTATTTCACTTTGTACGAGTCAGGGTGGTATGAAATCATATCTCCAACTCATGCTTTCTCCAACCATGATATAAAAATTGGGGGTCAATGGACTATCTGAAGAGCTATTTCGATTTTTAAAATGGCATGTTTTTGATCAAATTTGCATTATATTGCCCATAGCAGTACGCGCGGATTTTGAACTTTGACGCACGCTCATGGCCTTATGAAATATGAAGAGTGACTGAAATTAATGTAAATTGTCAATTACGTTAAGAGGAATCCAAATCATGTAAACATTTTGAATTTGACCTTTTCCGCGCGCTGTGAGCGCGCACAACGCGCGCGCATGCGCGTGTTCACGTTTTTTTGCAAAATGCTTAAAATGGTCTGAAACGTATGCAAAATGAATTTGAGACGATTTGAAGCATTTTTATTTTTTGCGCGCGCGCTAACGCGCGGACGTACGCATGCGCGCGCCTTTTCTGACCTGAAAATGACCGGACGGATATTAACCCTAATCATGATAAATATAAATGAGAAATGCCTTTTCGTTATGAAGATATGATCATGAGTAAAAAGTACCAAAAAAAACACAAAATGGCGCCTGGATGACGTCATGAAGACCTGATGACCTTGAAAATGTTCCTGTCACTTCTTATGACAATGACCTATGACTGTGCCAAAATTGAACGAAATTGATTAAACTGATCTTGAGTTATCGTCGGAACAAAAAAGTGGGAACAATAAATAAAAATAAAGAATAAATAATAAAGAAAGAAAATTCTGACGAAAACAATAGGTGATCTGTCGTTGACAGACCACCTAAAAAGTTTCACAATTCCAACGACCCATGAAACCACGAGCCTGCATGACCATTAGCTCATGAGACCGATAAAAAGAAGAAAGACACATGGGAAGATAAAAAAATGTCGGTCTTGTGCACCGTCAATCCCGCGAAAATTGTTAGAATTGCCTAGAAAGCCCAAATGCCCGACATTTTGGTATAATTATATAATGGTTTATTTATTCAAAAATCACATTGCAGCCCAAAGGCTGAATTGCACGATTTTTTTACAAATCTTTGACATAAAAACAGATTATAATGAACATTGTAAAAAGCATTACACAAAATAATAACTGCTTACAAAATGAGTAACGCAATAATATTTAACTAATATTCTTTTACATTTTAAACCGAAATAGCTAGGATTATCAGATGGTATAAAGGCACATAGATTAATAGATGATCAGATTGAGAGAGGGAGAGAGAGAATCAAGAAGGGAGAGAAAAAAGGTGGGAGTCAGAGAGGAAGAACTAGTGTTGGAAGAAAAAATACCATAAGGTCAAAACTAAGAATCAGGAGTAACGAAAGCCGGAAATAAGGCTCTATGTATGTGTTTTTGAATGCTTCATCGTCAGAAGAGAGAGCAAACCAGGTACAACGAATACATGATATATTGATATGTGAATATTGTTAAATTAAAATACAATTCATCATTTTAAAAGGTTGTATGCTTAAAATAATACTTAAAAGTGAAATTAGATAAATTATACTTGTACACTATACAGAGTCCACAAATAGATACAACTAGGCTATTATTTACATTTATAACATGATATATATATTAGAATGTAGGATGCGAGGAATTAGGCAATACAACAGCAAAGGCAGATGTGTATATCATAATATGTATACGAAGTGGGAGAGCGAAAGAGAGAGAGGGGGAGGAATAAGATAGAAAAGGTAGTATGTGAGAGAAGGAATAACAGAAGGAGAGAAAGAGTAATATAGTAAAAGAGAGAAAATGGAAGGAGGTGAAAGAAAAAGTCAAGATTCAACAATATCCAAATCTAAGGTATGTGTAAACCGAACATCATCCCTAATAACTATCGATAACAATGTTCACCAATATCCACAATCTTGATAATATCAATGAATTTTAACAAAACAAATTCATCAAAGGCAATCATATATGATTACAAGACTTTTCATGAGGTATTGTTTAGTATGTCAATCAAGAAAGGGATAGGGCTTTTTCTGTACCTTTCTGTCCTACAGCGCATTTGTTGGTAGTGGGTTTTATTTCTAAGTGATCGGGAACCTTCATGTTGTCTTCTAAGGGGTAACCAGCTATTGAAGTGGCTAGATTTCGTGAGGGCCTGGGCAAATTTCTTACAAAGATGATCCCTTCTAACTTCGAGTTTCTCAAGACGTGTGTGGTCCAGCACTTCATCGTAAGATGAATAAGCTGAACCCATGATCAAACGAAGGGCACGTTTTTGCACGTGCCAAACGGGGGTAGCATACTCGACAAGGGGGCGAATGAAACCTGTATAAATGGTCAACAAATCACAGACTGGGATCCGAAACGGAAGTAGGGCGCTTAACATATACATTCTCTTGTTTGCTTTACGCACCATTTCTTGAACATGTTCTCCCCATTTCAAATCTGATTGTACCGTGACCCCAAGTATTTTCACTGATTTAACCTGGTTCAGAGAGTGATCTGCAAGTGTTACGCTTAAGGGGAGTAGGTCAGTCTTACCAAAGTACACCCTCATGGTGTGAAATTTCTTCACATTCAGACGCATGTTATTTTCATCACACCACTGCACCAGATTATCGAGTGTAGGTTGTACCTCACTGATCGCGCCCCGTGTGATAGATTCAGCGATTGTCATGTCATCCACGTATTTCCAGTGGGCCAGGCCGGATGATGTAAGAGCGTCATTGATCAAAATGAGAAAAAGAACCGGGCCCAGCTTAGTTCCTTGGGGGACTCCAGCTTTGATAGGAGTCCATTCTGACAGACAACCACGATATCTAACACACTGGGTGCGGTCACTGAGGAAGTCAACAATCCATGGCACAACACTGGAGGAGGGACACATTTCACATAGTTTGGCTATAATTACTGAATGATCTACCCTATCGAAAGCTTTTGTAAAGTCGGTAACTATTACCGTTGTAACAGACCCTAACCTATCTGCATTCTTCGTTAGAAAATTTATGATATCAACCAGGTAATGGCTGGTGGACATGCCTGATCTACTACCAAACTGTTTAGAGTCCAGATTGGGGTTCACATCTTCGAGAAGGCTCTTTACAATGAAATGTTCAGCAATTTTGGCGAAGTGATCAGTCAACGCTATGGGACGTAGGCTCTCGAAAGATGCCGGTTGCTCTTTTGGTATTGGAGCTACAATAGCTTTCTTCCACTGCTTTGGTACCACGTGCTCTGCGAATGAGCTGTTGAGAACCTGACATAATGGCGTACTGAGTTCAATGGCAAACAACTTCACAACTTTTGCAGGGATTCCGTCAGGACCGCTTGATTTTCCGGACTGAACTTTAGCAAGCTCTTTGAAAACCTCCCAAGGTTGAACTTTGAGTGGTTGCTTGCAAGGTTGGTACGACGGAAGTTGTGCCAGATTAAGAGGGGCGATGTCACTCGCGACTTTCGCGAATTTGGTGTTGATAGCATTTGCGATAGAATGTGACTGTGTCTGATCGATTCCAGGAACCAATATGACTTGGTCAGTTCGTGATGATGACGTCATCACCTTGATGTTCTGGTACCACGACGCCGGATCATCGCGTTTGAGGCGTAGTACACGGTCATGATAGAATTGCCTCTTTGCGAGATTGATGCTACGGATAATCTTGTTTCTACTCTGTTTACGCTTGACTTTCTCACCTTGATTGAAAAACTTCTGGCGATCTGCGATCTCCTTTTTTTATCACAGAAGTGATCCAAGGTTTATCTTTTTGGTGCATTTTTACGGTTTTAGATGGGAAATGTCGGTCGACTGATATCTTTAGGGTAGAGTAGAAGGCATCACACTTTTCCGATGTGGACTTTGCCTCGGTGACCTCTGACCAGTTGTGATTTGAAATCCACCTGCCGAAACTTCGGATGTCCGAGTCGCGAATCGGGCGAACAACGCGCTTTGTACTTGTGTTCGAATTGCGCGGAATATGCTGTTTCGGTGACCACAGGACTGCATTGTGGTCACTCATTCCAACAGGGGACATTATCTGTGGGCTGTTGTAATACTTGGCCAAGCTGGTTAGAATCTTGTCTAATATGGCGTTTTCTCTCGTTGGCTTGTCGACAACCTGTTTGAGATGGTCTGATAGTATCATGGGCTGTCGGTCTAATGGACCATCAAAGCAATTGCCGACCCAGAAATATAAACATAATAATTAAGTTCGGATTCGGATATCATAATTTTGTACGCACCTCAAAATCTATGTACCCCAGTGAACTAAATTCAGTATTAAAGTTGTTGGAATAGAAATGGAAATGAAATAAAGTGATAGTTTAAACAAAATACAAAAAATAGCAGTATCTGTAACCATATCGCCCCCACCTTAATTTTGAGACCTGAAACCTTATATTCTGGCAGTGAGGTGGTGTATAATTATGTGTGTTTACTTTAATGTGTAATATTTCGATTATAAAATTACATTACTACCATGATTAGAAGCAATGTTTATTTTCTCACTTCGCTCTCTTGCAAAGTGGAGAAAGTGGTAAGTTAATATTTAGGCGGGCAAGCAACCTAAGCCTCCCGGCCAGCCCCCCCCCCCATCCTCCTTCCACCAGAGAAAAATTTATAAGAGTTTGTGCTTTTCTGAGTTTTGGGTGTTTAAAAGAGATTCAAAAATTATGTTTAGTTATTGAATTTTTGTACAGAATTTGCTAAAAAGGGGTTAGAAAATCATATATTATGCAGTAGTTTAAAGGTAAAGACCAGTAATGGTCATGCGATTGCATTGTGAAAGAAACGTTGTGGAATCGATCAGAAAAGGTTGATCATCTAGCATCTAGCATCTGCAAGGTTCTGGAATCATCAAAATGATAAGAAATTTGGCCCATTCTTCGTAAAGTTACAAGCACTATACACAGAAAGATGTATATGGGACTACCCTATCTCTCTCACACGACCATGATAGAGATAAATTTACCAAATATATGAATTAGTAGGCGGTTTCCCGGCAAATTTTTTATCATCATGTATTAGTCAAAACATATTCTTTCACATGATTGGTAATGAGAGCTTCCATTTCATTTTTTGAAATTGGGGCGTTACCAATACTGGTCTTTACCTTTAATGAGTATACGCTATGATGGGTCAAGATGGAACATGACAATATGACGTAAGGCGAGGCCATCATGTTATGATTACCTTTTACTGATGACAGGTTTTCGTATCATATAACATGCTATGTGTTTGATTATAAATTTCACTCTTTAAGTTGCATGTATTCAGTTTGAACAATGTTAAGTTTACCATAAGGGTTATTCTGTCATCAGAAGAGGTAGAATTTATTTTATTAAATCGTATTTTATTTTATTGTATTGTATTCTATATTTTATTTCATTGCACTTCATCATCTTGCATTGATGTGTGAAAACAGAACAGCAGCACCATTTAAAATAAAAGTGTAAATGTGGTTAATCCAATCCAAGCACTGAATCTTTCACAATCTTTGTTTGGGTTGTTTTTCATGATCTCAAGCATCTCAAATTTTAATAAATATGTTGGCATTAGACCGTTTCGCCGTAAGTGAATGGGATGAAACCAAACATTTGTTAATAAGAGTTAATTTAGAGCACTCTTTGCTTCTTCTTATTATTAAGGCAGGGTGGTCATAAATCTTGTCCGCTATTTCTCTTGTTAATCATTGAGTTTTGATGCGTGTAAGTAATCTTTATGGTTATATTTACTGTACAAAGTTCAATTGCAGGTGGAGGTATTAAATCCTTACTTTATTGCTTTGGCTTGATATGTACAAATAAACACTTGAGTACATGTTTATCTATTTCTTTGAACTCTTTCATTTAATATAGATATATTGAGCTTAAAATCGGGTCATTACTTGTGTTTAGGAACAGTATTGCTCGAGTTCAAAAGATCTTTACCTCTGTTAGGAATCACGGAATGAAGATATCATTATATGCTCACAGTCATCGTTAAAATTAAAATAAACAAGGCTTTCATAATGCTCTCTGTGTAAATAACACAGTTGCAATATAAACTATCATTGTGTTGTCTTTTGCTACGTGCAGTACTTTGTTTATACTATGGCCGAATTTATAACTGATTACGAAATACCCTGTAGTAACCTGGCAGTACTTTCATCAAATATGTCCATAATGGAATATGTCTGTCCTTGTGTGTCACCAGTCTCTATCTCATCTCCCCGGCTTATTTTTTTAACTTCCTCTATATTATCTCTTTCCCTTCTTCCCTCTCTCCTTCTTACACTACATGGCTGAAACGTGCGCTTGGATTACGCTAAAAGATATAGACAAACATAATTTGCACAGATAGATGTTTGAAAATAGTCAATGTACGGACTTTGGATTTTCAAAGATTTTCATGTTTACAACCCTACTTGGAATAGCTTGATAAAAAAAGATGGAGTAAATTCTCGTAGATGTTCTGTAAGCCATCACCCTGTGAAAAAAGACGATATGAGAGCATTCCTAGACATAATGGCCCGAATTCACAAAGGAGGTTTAAATTTAACCCATGGTTTAAACCCTCATTTACATAACCCATGGTTTACAAATAAGCGTACCTTGCCTTGTGCGCGTCTAATATTGGACCTCTTGACTGTGTTGCACTTATTTTACGCTAATTTGAAACCACGGGTTATGTAAATGAAGGTTTAAACCATGGGTTAAATGTAAACATCCTTTGTAAATTTGCGCCAATAGGTTATGTGTTCTTTGTACTGCACAAATTATCGGTGACGATTTTCATTACCATCGAGATTGGTAGTCGATGTCGAGTTGTCCCTTGATCATTTTGAAGAGGCAGGTAAGACGGTGTGCTTCCCTTCTGTCTTTAAGAGATCCCCAGTTGAGTTGGTTGAGTAGCTTGGTAACATTGGTGTCCCATCCGTAATTATTGGTGATAAGACGTGCAGCCTGACGTTGAACTTTCTCGACAGCATAGGTGTTTTTGGCTGTATAAGGGTCCCATGCTGCAGTGGCGTAGTCAAGGTGTAAACGTACAAGAGTAAGATACAACTTTTCTTTAACATTAGATGAGCAGTGATGGAAGTTGCGCCTTAGGAAGTTAAGGACCCTAAAGGCTTTGCCGGTTGCGTAATGAGTCTGGCTATTCCAGCGTAGGTCTTTCTGGATATTGATGCCAAGGTATAGGGTCTGGTTCGTTTCCTCCAGGGTAACATCAAGGATTTTGTAGGATTTAGTACCCGGTGTTCTATTCTTGAAACACGCATGCTTTTGCATTTAGAGGGATTAAAATGCATGCCCCATGTGGTTCCCATATAACTTTTGTTTGATAATCAGACGTATCCGTTAAGACATGCTTGGATAAACACACTTTGAAGACAAAAGGGCTACATTTCAAACGCCACAAGGTTGATGTCATTTCTTTAGTGTACTGAGAGAGACTAGGGACTTTTAGATTTGCACAACGACAACGTGGGTTGCTACGATCGACGTCCTGTTAATGCACTGCCTTGAATGGACGTCACACGTATCAGTCCACGCAAATCTAAAAGTTCCTAGTTAAGTCCATGAAGGACGGCGCTTTATGTATGAATTGAGCTGCTTAGAGATCTCCTTACCCACCCTAAAGTCCATTATTACACTCTTCAAACGGAACTGAAGTGGTGTCATTACTACAGTTGTATTGAGAAACAGGTAACAGATAATCCCTTGCAAAAATACTATACCTCAGCAACCATTGACTCTTGCTTATTGTTCCTTCAATTTGAACTCAGTCAACCGTGAAATAAAGATTCAAGGTCAGCAGGGTGTCAGGAGATCATTAATTAGCCTGATACATACAAACAGCGCTGACAGTCATCGATATGACTCTTTATAGAACAATAATGAAATAACAGCAATCTTAATTTTGGAATATTGTTATTATATTTGTATTCAATGCATGCTCAATCAAGCATGACTAATTAATTGTTCGTACATTGCGAACTAAAGGCATAGTCTCCTTTAGGTAAATTTGTTCAAAACTTTGCGGTTTAGAAAATATAAAGATTTGTTCAGGGGAGGGGGGGGGGGTTCACTTTTGTTTGTTGTTTTGGTGTTTATACCAAAGATTTCAAACATAAAACGTTTGTTAGAATTGTTATGTTAAAGATTTGTAAATCACAATTATTCAACTATTATGTTGATCTCTTCTTATAATCCACACGTAGCGCATGTATGCATCATTATAACATTTACACTGTCTTAGCGTTTACAAATGCTTTAATTGTCATCTCAACTTTATTGATATTATGATATAAAACAATGTATCATAATTTTCATGCATTTTTCTCGTACTCTGAAAGGGGTCGATAGAAATGAAGTTCAAGCTTATAGTTTTTTCTCTGTCTCTCTCTTTCTCAATCTATCTCTTTCTCTCTTACTATCCCTCTCTCCATCTGTCTGTGGATCTGTGTTCGTTTTCTGCGACCCATTTACCCCTCTCTCTCTTATCTTTTTTCTCTCTCCCTCTCTCAATTCTTTTTTCTCTCTCCTTCCCTTCCTTCTCTCTTCTCTTTATCTGCTGATGTTTTTTATATTTAAATAACACGTTTGAACACGGGTAGATGTTTATCAGACACGAAATGATTTTTGACATCTATAAACTCGTTCAAAGTACTGTTTATTTAGGGATAACATCACCTTATGAACTTTCCAAGATAAGAACAAAGTGATACCATATTCATCCTGCAGAAGCTTCTTTTCACAAACAATCCAAGCATAAAAGCTTATGAGCATAGCTTATCGAAATGATATTTATTTTGGGTCTTTAACACGACTTCCACTATGATAGGTCCGTAAACTTACACAATATTCATTGATGATAAAGCGTCTAAAATTTCCCGATGAACCTATAATCATATTTCGGCTTATCTTGAGTTTCATACATGGACACATTTATACTAACATGTATCATTTCTTTAGAACCAACGCCTTTAAAACCGTTAAGTCGGAAATAATAATATCTCATTTTAATACAGTATTTTGAATTTTCGAGATAAGGCAGTAAAACCGTATGAAACAGTCTTAAACCTAATCAAAAGGATTAGGTTCTAAAAAATTAACAATGAAGGCATAACATTTGTCATGCTTAAATTATAAATGTCATGAAATTCCATATCATTAACATGATTAATGCCAATCATAAAGAAGCCACAATGGTTTAATGCCTGGTACAAAGCTCTCTAACAAAACAAAAAACAAAAAAAACTTGTACAATCCCTTGACCAACATACTTTAGAAGAATCGAGTTACGGATTTTAAAGACATGGATGGTTGGCCATATTTTGAACCTCGACCGGGTTGAGAAGTCGGCCATAGATCTTGACCTCGTCAATCAAGCCATAGAAATACTCGTTACTTGGCCCTGGACCTGCTTGACCAATAGTGACCGGTGTATTGCGTGTTAGAATAGGGCCAGTGCAACAGTTCTGGTTGTTGGCTGTCTGCTGCTGACCATTGAGGTAGTAGAGCAAGGTAGACCCGTCATAGGTCATGGTCACGTGGTTCCAAGTGTTCCGCAAAGCGACAAGATGTATGTAGTCCCAAGTAGTACCCACAGCCGTTGTAATGACACCACCGCCTAACATCTGACCGCTGTTCTCCCTACCCATTCTAATCTCCCAGCTCCCTGTAGTGTAATACCCATTATTGATGATGCCCTGGTAGTTCCCCCACTCACCGGTTCGCTTGAACCATACACTGACACTGAACTCCGTGCCCCAGGCGAAGTTGGCAAACGACTGGACGCTCATTTCAGACGCACCGTTAAAGGACGCGGCCTGACCGCATTGGCCAGCCGCGTAAGAAACATCGCCGGTCGTGGTTCCGTCGCGGTTGTTACCGGAGCTGTCTGTAACGTCTCCCTCAAACGGGTAGTAAGCTGGAAGAAAAGCAGGTGGAAAATACCAAGGCATTACAACAGGGCAATGCTCTTTTTTCCGACAAGCAACTAACAGAAAAACATTCTTATTTTCAAATTTGAGGACCAGGCTGAACGCTAGTATTAAAATTGTCAATTTTGCGAGATTACTTCCCAACAAGGCTCGGAAGTTGCATGTATGGATATCTACATCTCTCATAGCTGCTTTCATATTCCGACTCTCTGACATCAGTGATAGTGTTAGGGTTAGGATTGCACTTGGGTTTTAGTTGAGGTTTAAAGTTGTAGTTAGGTTTTGGATTTGTTGAATCCTTAAAATTTCGGCTAGTTTTTAAAAATGGTCTTGGAACAGTGTTCACAGGAGCATGTATCCTAAAACGCATTTGATGTGCTTTAACTTTTATTCTGCCACAGGGCTAATCCCCATTGTGCCAAGCCACAAATCCCCCAGTGCCAAGTTTATTATGAGATAATCAGATTAACACGATGATACTATCAATAGCGCGTGCGAAACACTAGTCACAGTACAATGGGCACAAACAATAACGGCTATAACGAATGCTTGCAAACATGCAAGAAGCAGCAAAGCGTGTACAAAGCCCTATATAAAAGGTAGCGTGCCTCCAAGCTTGATATGGCAGGATATGAGTTAACTACTAAACACAATCTGCGGACAGAAATTAGTTATTTCATTTTTTATATTCTTCTGCCTCATGCGAAAACTAAATAATATTGATTATACATACATGTATGCGAAGATCGCTGTATCGCGAGAGGAAGGAAGGAAGGAATGGAGGAAGTGCTGGACCAATATTAAAAACGAATTAAGACAAATTATTAAAGCCCTCAGATTTTCAAATGTACCAAATATTGTCAAACTCGATTTTTCAAATATGACGATTAAGGTTCATTTTTTTGCAATTCCCTCTAACGTTTAAAGGGACGATCCTGTTAGCAGAGTGTGAGCCCTCTAAGGTGAGTTGTGAATTGTGACCCAGACCTGTTCCTACACTTCCTCTATCACGTTGTCATCCTTTTGATTAAGACAAAATTTAAAAAGGGGACGAAATGTTATCAACTCACCAAGCAAGCAATCATGAGGGCAGGAAGAACACGCCATCACCGTTGATATCATAAACATGATCGACGCTAGGAGGGCTATCAAAGTGTTTAATATCGGCGAACTATAGAATATAGATAATAAACATTGTCTGACTGTGGTTATTGTAATGCAAAAGACGTATATGTAGAGTCAGATTGGGGTGTTCTCAATATAATATAAATTATGAAAGTAAGTAACATATTGTGAACATTTATTGCCAGTTTAATGATAAAAGTGACAATTTAATTTAGGAATTCAGGATATTTCTGAGAAAGCAGATGTCCTTACTTGCAAAATCTAACTTTTACGAGCATTGTGATTTAACCGTCTCACTGTATTAAAAGATTTCTGAATATGGTAACAAGTTTTACTCGGTAGAAAATCTAAAGCAATCAATTTCTGTATCGTTCAGAGCATGGAGACTTGACAGTTTTAAAGTGTATGCGCTTTAAGCATTACTATTATTGAAATCTATTATTTGGATTTTGTTTCTTCACGAAATGCATAGTTTGAAGTCTAAGGAAAACTATCAAATATCATTTTGTTTTGGAAAAACAATGATACACAACGAAACCAAGTTTTCTTACCTCATACTGTAGAACTAATGAAAAGTAGTTCCTGCACGAGATTACTGTAACTGACAGTAACTTGAAAATGATTAAAGTGATATTGAATTGAAATCAGGACCGATACTTTATTTTCTTTTAGTCACGTAAACACCATGTACGGAGGACGGTAGGTATATTCAAGGACAGAGGAGGTTAGAATCCGGTACAGGACAAATTAAAAAGAAATCAATACACGAATACCAGAACGCATGTCCACTCGACTGGTATCTGATAGAGATTGAGCACTCTTACTTGTTTTAAGTGAAAAGAAGATAATTTCATAGGTCAGCCGTGTCCATGAACGTGGACAAGGTCGAATTTTAAAAGCATATATAGACCTAGATAATTCAAATTATGAAAAAATGGTTTAGCAGTATAGCATATGACGATCTAATACGTAAAAAACTAATTAATCATGTAATGGTGGTCGCTCTCTTGAACTACAACGTGTGCAACTGTTTCTTAAAAGTTTTTATCTTAGCTTAAAATATATTTTAGATTTTTATGAAAAAATGATTGATATAAATGATTATTGCTATAATTTTATTTGGTAGAACAATGTGTTGTTGAAAATATTTAGTCTGTTTGTCAAATATTTGCAGCACCGCACAGTGGGCCAGAATCGCCTCAAAGTGTGCCAAAATTCAAAATTGGCGAATGTGAATTTTTATATTTTTTTCATTCGCTTGGGGAAGAAAACATTCTAAAAAATATTTTTCCACCCATATTTTACTATTTAGCGAGTTTTAAAAGTGTTATATACCCCTGCGAACATGGGAAAATCTATATGTTGCTCCAAAAATGATAAAAGAGGCAACTTTACAATAGGTGTTGGGAATTTATGAAGGGAAAAGCAATCAACTTGTTACTGCGTGCACTTCTTGCCTATTGGTAACCCAATTAGAAAATACAATGACCAAATTTATGGAAGCTTCATTTTGGGAAAAATGAGCATTAAATTTCACCAAAAAAGGAAAAAAATTGTATTTTTTTATAAAAGTAGCATGTTTATTAGGATTCCGGCCGATTCCCACAGTGATATTAATCTCAAAATGTCCGCCCAAACCTAGGCTTTCCATGTATGGTATTTTTTTTTGCCAGAATTTGCAACACTGCATGTGCAGGCGCTTTTCCTCCCCACGTCCATCGATTATTATTAGGCATAATCGGTACACATTTGAACACTGTTACATTTACGCACAGCCGATTCAACGCTCGGCCGCGTAACCATGGCAACGCACAGTGGGCCAGGGAGGAACCAAAGTTCGCCAAAACTCATTTTTGGTGATTTATTTTTCTTCAATTTTCTTCTTGACCAGTTGTACTGTAATACATTAAGGAATACCTCAGTAAAATATTTAATTCCGGTAAGCACAACTAGGGTATAAATTTACTCCTTCAAACAGCAAAATCCTACATATTCACAGTTTTAGTGCAAAAGTGACTTATTTTATAAATCTTTCAATTTAACATGAAGTTCTTAACTTATTGATATGAAATTGCTCTCACATATTCCTGATAGTTCATTTCGTTGCATGAATTGGTTAAAATGTATAGAAACACAATCTTTATGATATATTAAAGGTTAATTCACTGAAAAATGGACTAATTATCCATGTTTTTTTTATAAATCCAGAGGAAACGTTTAGATTTCCGCAGAGTTCCGCTTATATTTTAATACCACCATTTTGTCTGATGTCTAAGCTTTAAGTTGATACCAAATTTGGCTGCCCGATCTTGCCCGTTGTCATGTTAGAGCCGATTCCCCTTGCCACATTGTCCCGAAAAATATGTTTGTTTTTAGTCCGCGGCTGAATCATGAAGGATTCGCGGTCATAAATCACGGCGCTTGGGGGCGCGTGACACTTGTTCTGACACCGCGGACCAAAATAAACACATTTTCCGGGGCAATGTTGCAAGGAAAACGGCTCTAACATAATAACGGGCACAATCGGGCAGCCAAATCTGGTATCAACTTAAAGCTTAGATATCAGAGAAAATGTTGGTAATACCATTTAAGCGGAAATCCCTGGACATCCAAAAATTTCCTATGGATTTATAGAAAATAAATCCCCAGAAATTAGTTTTGGCACACTTTGGTTCCTCCCTGGCCCACTGTGCACCGGCACAGCAAGAGTTAACTTGCATGTACTATGTTTATCAATCCATCAACTCAGTGGCTTTTTTCTTTTTTTAAACCCCACATATTATTATTATTATTCAAATTCATGATATATTGATATATAGTTGTTCAATGGACCCTATTGCAGACTAACCCCGTATGAAACAAGAAATAAACAACAACAACATCAAATACTTCTACTAATACTACTACTACTCCTGTTTCTTCTTCTACTATTTATAATAACGATAATGATAATATTATCAATGACAACACTAATGATGATAAATACTAATAATACTATGAATAGTTCTACTACTACTACTAATAAAATTACGACTACTACTACTACTACTACTACTACTTATACTACCACCACTTTTACTTCTTCTACAACTAATAATAATACTATTTATTTTACCGCTGCAACTAGGACCATTTTCTTTTTACCAATGAGCTTGTCATATCAGAAGTCAACATTTTACCCAGCGATGTATGATACATTAAACAACTGATATTTTCATAGGAAGGCGCTGCTTATTTTGCAACCAAATTATCCAATTTGACACTCTTCCACAATTCCTACAGCCTAGAGCAGAACTTAAATATGGTAGCTGCTGGATGTGTCGAATAGCGGCTAGAGTACCGAGCCTAATGTAGTCTCATAATGCAGACACTGTAACGAACAACGACTGACAAGGGTATACGCCTGCAAACGGCTCTACTCTAAACCTTGGCCCCGTACCCATTGGTTTATCGTTATGTTATATTCCTGTTTATGATCAGCAAACTCACGGAACCGTATGGTATTGTACAATGAAACTAAAATCAATCATAACATTACACCTGACAATGTCAGGTGACATCTACTACTTATGAAAGTAATTTTGTGACCATGGCAATGAGCGGCGATGTTTTTTTTTAATGAAACGTACAAAATAAAGAATTCAGCTGTGGCTTCATCCACGGGTTCATTGTGTGGACGATATGTACAAATTAGAATAATATATTTAAGAAACAAGATTTATGTATGTGGGACCTTCAAACAAATTATATGCCTGATTCGGACATTAATAACCTTTTCGGAAGAAAGTTAATGATTGATATTTAATGTGTATGTGTATTTGTTCACGGCACATGATTGTTGGTCGATGGATGAGGACTGTTGCGTTACCCTACATCCACCAACAGATGGCGCTGATGGATCACAAATGAGTTGAAGGGGGTATTAGTTCTTTAGTCGGCCATGCCATCTGAAGGGTAGCGCTCTTTCTCGACTATTACATTTCAAGTTCACAGGGAGAGGCAGAGGGAGATGGAGAAAAAGAGGGAGAGGTGTAAGGACAGGGTCGGATGACGTACATGTGGTGTATAGTCTTGCAAACGTACATCTGTAAATGAAGTTTGACTGGTCTGTAGTAACAAAAGGCACGGAGGGTGGTATTGCAGGGCGGAGATGCCCCGTCCAGACAGGGATACACGTATTTGTGTGGCCATGCCTTGAACCATGTTGAATGGTTGTACAGAGGAATTGTTGCGGACCGGGGGAAAATGTAATGCATTATTGAAAATGTATTACAGTTTTTTGTTTTTTGTTATTTGAAGGGGCTGCCCCTACCCTGACCCCTGCTGCGTACAGTCATGATTCAGTGGCAAAGCAAAGGCCTCGTAACTTTGAGGCCCCAGGATCAAAACCGTGTCGATCAGTATTAGTGCCCTTTTGTGAGGCATTAATCCTCATTACTGTCAGCTATGCTTTAAGGACGTAGGTCCCTCAGTTGATAAGCATAGTAGCATACACATGATTTAGCAGTCACGCAAAACAAACACGCGCCAAATATTATTTAATACAATCTGAGAATGTTTACTACTATTGCAGTCTTTTAAGAATCATTCCATAAATTTATGTTAAACAAAAATTATTCCACCTTTATGACCAACAGTGTACATGAAGATATGCTTGTCTTCTTGTATTTTCCTATAAACAATGCATTTTGCTTTGATTAATTCATTGATTACTGACTGATTAAAGGGGAGCCCTTCTACACTTTATGTCTCTGTTTTCTTGTTGAAACATTTAGAATATTTAGAACGTTGACAATCATGTTAATGACGATAGTAACAATAATATAGTTACAATTATATTGCTTAATACAATTAAACATGGTGTATTTTCCCGCCCGATTCATCCTTGCTTTTCTGGCTTCACTTTTTACTCCTCATATTGATCTTTGTCTCCATTTCTCGGAGCCTACTTCTGAATATTCAATGACTTTAAGAGTAATTAATGATGATCTCCTAGGTAATTAGTATGTTTTCAATCACCTCATGCGCTCCTTCTCATCATTGACATTTGTCTGCTACTCCTCATGTATACGTGCCTTAAAGGCCGTATGTACTAGTTTGGCCAGGAGGGATTAGACCACACATCGTGTTCACTGATAAGTGGCTATCCCATCAACCCAGCTCTCAATTATCATAAGAAAAGAAGAACATCATGGGGAACCAATGATCACCGCTTAGGCATTGTTTTCTATATAGAAGGAGCATGTAGCTACAAGTAGTACAGTGGGGCTTTAATTCTAGTTTTTGCTTTTCACAAAATTAGTGCAGAGTTTTATTTTCCATCATGCTATCTACTTTTTTTGCCTCTCTCCCCTCTTTAACTATCTTTTTTTAACAAGTTAAAATGCATTTATCATGTGTCCGGTCCTAGCAAATATCTTGACTACATTCTAGACAAGATGCAAACCTAGGGAACAGATTTTTGATTAATTTAAAATCATTTGTAATACTGTTCAAAACTTTACGTCAAAATAAATCTTACTATTTTCTTACCTTTCATAACCGATTTAAGGACATACAGAGATTTTAAAAGTTATAAAGCACTGCACTCACAGTTTTTGTTATTATTCTTTGGTTGCTTGGTTTCGATCAAAGCACTTCAATAACGACCTACTTGTTGGATACAAATATCTAATTTTCCAGTCCGAAAGAAGATCAGACAGCCATTGTTATTAATTGACACTTTCTACACATTTATCACAATTCTAAAATCCTGCCTTTCCTTCTCAAATTCTAATGTTTATGAGAGACACCTTCTAATCATTGGCATTTGAGATATCAGCTGCGATGGCGATCTTTTACTCTGCTCCTGGGAAATATTATAATATGTATCAAAGATCATTGAGCTTTCTCGCTGCAGGAACGATTCTAATTTTCATAATTCTGCAAATTTTCGTTCAGATGTCATTGTGTGATCATGATTTTGAATTTGTCGCTCAGCCCTCTGATGTCAGCGTGAAAGACGACGGAACTGCGTCATTCAATTGTACCCTACAATCAAACTTACCTCTTTCGGTCGCAAGATCGTACTGGGAAAATATCCTAACTGAACCTATTCATCAGAGTGACCTGTACAATGTCTCAACGACGTCGGACAATGATACCGGAATAATTTTATCCCATCTTACTATTCACCATGTTCGTAGAGAAATGAGTAGCCTATACAAATGCTGGATAATGATGATATTAACAGATAATTCCACCAGTTTTGTTTCATCTAAGTTTGCAAAACTCAACGTGCTGTATTTCATTAAGGACAATGAGTTGGATTGCCGAGGACCATCGGGTTCCATGCTGCAAGAACACGACCAAGTTACCTTTGAATGCGAAGGTGCCCTAACCAACCCACAGGCTGTACTAAGGTGGTTAAATCCTCTTTCCGTACCTTTCTCCTTTTCCCAAATAGGATCACTGTTGATCGGGAATATTACGGTTTCTTCATTGCTCCACAGTAGGGTCCTGACGTGTGTTGCAGAGAGTGAGGCTTTTCCTCGACGCCAAGTTAAATGTTCTCTTGGTCCATACAAGGTAATCCATTCTCCGGTCGTAGAGGTCATTCCGCATCAGGCTGAGATGATATGGCCACTAGTTACTGAAATGACATTCCAATGTATTGCAAAAGGATACCCTGAGGTGGACAGGTATAACTGGTTCTGCCACCCTGAGGAACACTTTGCCCAATGTACATCGCATTCACAGAATATAACGATTCTTCTAGATGTAATTCAACCGGCACAGACTCTGAACATATCCTGTGAGGCAACAAACGACATCGCAACTTCGCGGAATAACTCTATTGTAAATATAACGTACGCCTCGGAGCCGTTGCTGGATGTCTGCAAATCGAATTCAAATTATTTGCCAGGAACGACGGAGAATGGATTTCCAGCCCTTCTCTATGATGAAAATTCAGATACCTTAACGTGCCTGGTTGAGGTTAATAGTATCATGGATGAAGTAACATTTCAGTGGTACCTGGATGGCCATCTCGTTGCCCAAAACAAAGGAGTCGATTACGACGTTATCAAATCTTCTGAGGGGAGCAATCATCTTCTTGTTTCCGATATGATCAAAGTAACAAGGCGAAGCATTGTTGCGTGCAACGTTAGAACCCCCACATCCAATAGTATGTCTTTCAAAAACCTGGTGGCGTGCAAGTTATCAAGTGTGAATGTGGAATACCCCGTAATTGCAAGCACCACAGAATCTTGGCCAGGTAACGGTCAAAATGAACATTCTACTTTAATCTTGCTAGTAGTGCCTATTTCAATTGGGTGTTGCTTGTTGTTCTGCTTAATCTTAGTTTTCTTGGTATGGACAAAATCGACAGTCTGCAGGACGTTGGAAACACAGACATCTGACAATGATATTCCTTTGACTGATATCGAAGGTATCCAGTCAAGTGCGCATGGATCCCCTTCATGCAACCAAGATGGAATTCCTATCTATGAAATTCCTGACGTCGATCTAGGCAGACCATCATCACGCAAGCACACTTCAACTGTTCCTAACTTTGAGCCAGGCGGAATGCGTATAAAAATTGACAGCTACCTGGAAGAAGAAAGAGAAGAAGATAAAGAAGACGAAGAAAGAAGAGAGGGAGGAGGAGGAGGAAGAGAAGAGTCATTTTCCGAGATTACGGATGAATCATGCTCCAGTGCTGAAATTCAGGACATGTCGTTTCTGTCCGATGAATTGAATGAGAACGATTTTCCAGGCCTATATAACAGTTATGAAAATGGCAAAGTAGTGGAATCTGTCGTAGGTAACAGCAGGAGTAGATACTTTAGGGCAAAGATGGCAGAGTCAGGGGAGTAGTGTAAAATATAAATGTACAACAAAAACTATAAGTATTGTACCCTGAAACTGATATTCTAGCAATCGTCATTATTTTTATCTCTTTTTTCTTCGTTGCCAATACCATCCTGTGATCCTATATTTTAATTTGCAATAGATTATTACTTGGAACAAACAAACAAACGAAACTAAAAACACATGAAACATCTTTTCGGTAACTGACGATAATCTGATTTTGGGGGAATACAGTTTTCTTGTATCTTCTTCGAAGCAGATGAGAAATCATGACTTGAATCTATCATTTGTGGAAAGTATTGATGAATTTTTACAATAAGAATAATTCTTAATAATAAAATAAATATATAAAAAAGGTAAGACAAGGGTTTCAGTCTTGCAGATCATCTCATGGTTCAGTGGAACCTGATGCAATATCCTGCTGAAATAGTAAGGATAAATGGGATAATTGAGGTTATTAAGCTTATACTGTAGAAAATTGAATATCATTATAGAAAGGAACGAATGATATAGTGGATTTATAGGTGTGTGCGTGTGTGTGTGAATGTATGTGTATCTTTTTCTTTAACATACATACACACACACACACACACTATCGCGCTCTCTCTCTACCCCTCTGCAACTCTTCCCCTATCTCTCCTTCTCTTTCTTCCTACTTCTCACTTCGTATGTATGGCTACAAATCACGCGTGAGAACGACACTACTACTATTACCTGACAACCTAATAGACAGACACCCCACTACATTGACAGACCACTCTTTCTCTCTTTCCCTCTCCCTCTGTCCTTCTCGTCTCTCTCATATTCCTTCAACATGTCTAATATCATAATTATCTTTAAATCTCCTTCTTCTTTTGTTTATGTTGTTAACAAATAAATTATATTCATATCTGTTTTCTAATAAGTCTAAGGTTAGCGAGAAAAGTTACTTAAATATAAAGTTGAGTAGTGGTTATGCGATTGGATTGTGAAAGCAACTATTTATGAAGGTTTATAATAAAATACGTGAGTATAGTACATTGCGTAGTTTTGGAAATTATAATGGCTAATTGACCAAATTTAGTTTGAAGAACCATGACACACTTTAAGGTGTAAGGGACTTCACACTTGTGGCATAGCAAGTCGTTCCAAATTTTAAAACTGGGTTTCAAGACTATCCCACGTGGCATTGCTATGACGATATAGTTCCGAAGAGGCACTAGCTGTTTAATATGTCCTTCTCCATCTCTACCAGAACCAACGCTCTATTTAATGCTTATCAAATTAGTATGGCAATAAGCATGGCAATCTTATTTAACGTTTCACATGAAAAAGGAGAACAAAATTCGTGAGCAATTTCAATTCATGTTTTTATTAGAAGAACAGGCAAATTTGATCATTCTTTTTCGTATTGTAATATCCATGCATTTATTTTGCCACATCCACTATTTCAATACAAATTGGCGGTTACAGAACAGATTCAAATGCACAAAAAGTTCTAATTTCATAGAATCCATGTTTATGGTCAATCTTTCATAATTTTGATCACGATTAATACTTTTGCTATCATAACCCACTGAAAGATCTGGAACCATACTTCTCACATTGGAAACTAGTTGGAAATTATATTATGTAAATTGTCAGAGCTGCAGCTCATATAACCATGTATTTAATCTAAACAAAAACATAACCATTCATATATGAAGAGAAGGAAGCTAAAGCACTTAAGTAAACTTACACAATATAATGTACTGTGATTTAATTATTTAATACCATTTACTGGTATGATTATCACATAGATAAGGAATTTAATACTGTAATACAAAAATATGTTACATAAATTGTATAGCCGCAAATTAGAATCAGAATATTTGATTATTATTTTTCAGTATGTCTCTCCTCTTAAAGGCTGGTCTTTTTGTGCATTTTTAAATCATAATTTAACGAGCATAAATTGATAGAGCGATATAAATTACTCAACCTTTCCAGTTATTGTTGTATCGCAACAGATTGTCACAAAACCTGTGAAATGTGTAATCCTTAAAGTAATATTAAAAACCGCATTGTTTCATTGTATAATAATACAAACTGTAATAAATGGTGAAACATACGAGCAAGGAAGTCGGGATGAATGTCATAGATCATTGGAAAGTGTGCATAACTATCTTAAGCATTCACTCTGCCTCAAAATACAAAAGAGGTTGCACTTAAGTATATTGTACAACATACGATTATCAATGGTAAGCCTTCTAAATTTCGTATCTTGTTATCAAGATACGCAACTAGGATCTCTCATTATACACAATATTCCTTTCAAATCATTTTACTATGAGTTTCATAGCTAACTATACAACGGCACAATATCTTTAAAAGCATTTCCTACACTCTATAACACAACAATATATATAATTTCTTTTTAGAACATTAACTGCAAAGTAAGCAAAATATGGACATTACATCATTAAACATCATTATCAATTCATGTAAATAGTTTATAAATTGTATTTTAACGAAAAACAAACAACATGAACGGGTACTATTGACATCCTTCGACATGTTATAAGATTTCTTATTGTACACAATATTCTTTTTCAAATCATTTTACTATGAGTTTCATCGCCTAACTATACAATGTGCACAATATCTATATTAAGCATTTTCTACACTCCATAACACAAAATATATCATTTAAAAAAAGAATATGCAAAATATGAACAATTATATCATTTAAAAATCATTATCAATGCATGTAATAGTTAATAAGCTATATTTTAACAAATACCAAACAGCATGAACGGGTACTATTGACATCCTTCGAAATGTTATATTGTATGATCAACAATAGAGAAGTTCTCTCCTACTGTTATCACTTTTTACATCATGCAGCCTGCCAATAAACAACTAAAAAGACGGTATAACACAGGCATATATATATTAACCAGTACAATTGCTTGGATGTGTAATATTAGGCTCATCTATTCTCTCCTGCTTAATATGAACACTTGTTATATGCACCTGGCTTTGATTTCGCAATACGACAACACAACACCACAAAACAATGTGATATCTTTGAAAACTATGGTACAACACAGGCATATATATATTAACCAGTACAATTGCTTGGATGTGTAATATTTGGATCATCTATTCTTTCCTGCTTAATATGTACACTTGTTATATGTACCTGGCCTTGATTTCGCAATACGACAACACAACACCACAAAACAATGTGATATCTTTGAAAACTATGATTTTAGAAGAGTACGAATTTACAAATAGTAAAACAAAAAGGTGAAAGGCGTAAGTATTCTAAAAAAGAATGAAACGCCGAAAATACCAGACACCAACAACAACAACGAAACGTTCTCTCTCTATGTTGCCATAGTTATAATCATTTCTCTTTTTATCATAGAAAAATACAAGAAGGCCTAAGTTTACAATAACTTACAAACTACGTCCACAAAATCGTTCTTCTACATGGAAGGTTAACAAGGCTAGTACGATACAACCAGCTTAAAATTTAAAAGCAATAGTAATAAAGCAAAACTTTTATGGTAAGATACCAATACTATTCACATCTTCATCAAACAGAAATAACCAAATCAGTATATATCAAACTACGTAGCGGTTTGTAAAAAAGTGAACTGTGACAGTGAAATAATTATTTCCAATGGTTTCCTAGAATATTTTTATAGAATATGAAAATCACATACAAAATAGGTGTCAACGTTACATCACCCCGTTACACTAAATGTATACAAGACGAAACAAATATCAGAAGTAAGCTTACTCTGCTTAAAAAAATAACTCTTTGTGTCTAACCGCTTAGAAATCCAAGAGCTTCAAAGCGGTATACTTAAAAGTGCATCATAAATGTCAATACTATTGTCAATTCGCATGATTTCTGGAAATCGGGATATGAAAATGTTTCTATCACAATTCAATTAACTCAATCCGAAATAATTCGTCTTTCATTAAATTATTTAAAATTTCATTATATTTCAACAGTACAATTATTGTTGCTGGAATAGCAAATTAACCAAATATTTTCAAATTCACTGTTAGCACATGAATTTATTTGGATTTTCCCGATGGAGATACTTCTTCAAATGCTTAAGTTTTTTCTACAGGACAAAAATGTTAACATGATAATGACTGTCGAGAACACGGTGTATATTTTTGATACTCAACTGAACTGGTCATGCGATTGCATTGTGAAAAAAACGTTGTGGAAGTCTGGATGAATGTCATGGATCATTGGAAAGTGTGCACAATATATCCTAAGCATTCACTCTGCTTCAAAATATAAAAGAGGTTGGCTATCAATATATTGTACAACATACGATTATCAATGGTAAGCCTTCTAAATTTCGTATTTTGTTATCAAGATACGCAACTAGGATCTCTTATAATACACAATATTCTTTTCAAATCATTTTACAATGAGTTTCATAGCTAAATATACAACGGCACAATATCTATAAAGTATTTTCTACACTCTATAACACAAAATATATCAAGTTTCTTGTTAGGACATTAACTGCATAGTATGCAAAATATGGACATTTATATCATATAAAATCATTATCAATTCATGTAAATAGTTTATAGATTATATTTTAACAAATAACAAACAACGTGAACGGGTAATATTGACATCCTTTGAAATATTATAAGATCTCTTATTATACACAATATTCTTTTCAAATCATTTCACTATGAGTTTCAAAGCTAACTATACAATGTGGAAAATATCTATTAAGCATTTTCTACAATCTATAACATACAATAAATCAAATTACTTTTTAGAACGTTATCTGCATAGTATGCAACATATAGACATTTATATCATTAAACATCATTATCAATTCATGTAAATAGTTTATAAATTATATTTAACGAATAACAAACAACGTGAACGGGTACTATTGACATCCTTTGAAATATTATAAGATCTCTTATTATACACAATATTCTTTCCAAATCATTTTACTATGAGTTTCATAGCTAACTATACAATGTGCACAATATCTATTAAGCATTTCCTACACCCTATAACACGAAATATATCAAATTTCTTTTCAAAACATTAACTGCATGATATGCAAAATATGGAAAATTAAACCATTAAAATGTCAATATCAATTAATGTAAATAGTTAATTAGCTAAATTTTAACGAGTACGAAACAGCATGAACGGGTACTCTTGACATCCTTCTAAATGTTATATTGTATGATCAACAATAGAGAAGTTCTCTCCTACTGTTATCACTTTTTACATCATGCAGCATGCCAATAAACAACTAAAAAGACGGTATAACACAGGCATAACACATTGACCAGTACAATTGCTTGGATGTGTAATATTTGGCTCATCTATTCTCTCCTGCTTAATATGTACACTTGTTATATGTATCCCACCTTGATTTCGCAATACGACAACACAACACTATACAACAATGTGATATACAACGATGTTGCCATGGTTATAATCATTTCTCTTTTTTTCATAGAAAAATGGAAGAAGGCCTAAGTTTACAATAACTTACAAACTACGTCCACAAAATCGTTCTTGTACATGGAAGGTTGGCAAGGTTAGTACGATATAACCAGCTTAAAATGTTAAAGCTAAAATAATAAAGCAAAACTTTATGGCAAGATACCATAAAAAACACTTTAAAATATATGGAAATATTTGCCTTACAAAAAGGATATTCACATCTTCATCAAACAGAAATAACCATATCAGTATATATCAAAACACGTAGCGGTTTGTAAACAAGTGAACTGTGACAGTGAAATAATTATTTTCAATGGTTTCCTAGAATAGTTTTCTCGAATATGAAAATCACATACAAAATAGGTGTCAACGTTACATAATCCCGTCGCCTTGCACTGAATGTATACAACATAAAACACATTTCAGAAGTAAGCTAACTCTGCAAAAAAAAAAAAACTCTTTGTGTCCAACCGCTTAGAAATCCAAGAGCTTCAAAGAGGTTGTACTTAAAAGTGCATCATGAATGTCAATACTATTGTCAGTATCAATTCGCATGATGCCGGGAAATCGGGATATGAAAATGTATCTATCACAATTCAATTGACCCAATCAGAAATAATTCGTCTTTCATTAAATTATTTAAAATTTAATTATTTTTCAACAGTACAATCGTGTTGCTGGAATAGCAACTTTATCAAAATATTTTCAAATTCACTGTTATTACATGATTTTATGTTGCTTTTCCCGATGGAGATATTTGTTCAAATGCTTATGTTTTTTCTACAGGACAAAAATATTAACATGATAATGACTGTGGAGTACACGGTGTATATTTTTGATACTCAACTCAACGGGTCATGCGATTGCATTATGAAGGAAACGTTGTGGAATCGATCAGAAAATATTGATCATCTAGCACATAAGCATTGGTGTGTACTGCAAGGTTCTGGAATCATCAAAATGATAAGATATTTGGCCCAGTCTTGGTAAAGTTACAAGCACTGTACACAGAAAGTGGTATATGGGACTATATACGCAATATCTACCCAGTCCAGATCGATATGATAATTTACAAAATGAATCAATTAGTAGGCAATTTCACGGCCAAATTTGTATCACCACGTTAAGTCAAAACATATTCTTTCACATGATTGGTAATAAGAGCTTCCATTTCATTTTTTGAGAGGGGGGGGGGGGGGGGGGGCGTTTCCCAAACTGGTCTATACCTTGAAAGAAAATGATTTATATTGTTAGCCTACTAAAAGAGATATATTACACATGAGCGAGGCTTTATTTATAACTATATAGTATGTACAATATGTTGCTCATATAGGCCTCAGCAGTATGCACTAATGTATCCGTTATTATCTAAAATAGGTTCATTTAAATGTTGATATACATCTGAAAAAGAAGATTCATTGGCAGAATCCAACGTGTCCAGAATAAGTGTGCCCGGCTGATATTTCAAAAACCGAAATGGCCTCATGCTACCTCATTGTAACCTGAACTACACTGGCTTCCATTTACTGAGAGAATACTGTATACCGGATTCTTGTTCAAACTTTGAAATGTGTGCCAAACACACTTCCTCGATACTTCTCGTCACTCTTTCTGCAACAAAGAACATATCTCATTCCCAAATTCCGAAAACAAACTCCATGCATTTCTGTGAAATAGTACTTCACCTGACTTCTTCAAAAACATATGGAATCATACCTCTACAACTCTTAATTTGTCCTTAGCCTATGATACATCACCTTGTATACTCTGTTAAAGGTACTATATACATCGAACTAATATTATTAATATTATCATCATAAAGGATGACAAGAATGACAGTTTTGCAAAGTATGAATGCTAATATACTAGTATATGTATACGGTATATGATCGGATGGAGATGTAACAAATGATCAACCTGATGTTTTTTTTATGACGCTCTTGGCCACTACATCAAATGTTATGAACAAAATTAAACGTGTAGGCCTATATATTCAGATGATTTGGGTGCCTTTTCACAAGAGCCCATATGATGGTGGTAAAGTACACAATATATATTATTTCTATAGTCATAATGTGTATCAAGTATAATGCCTGAAACAGTACAATGAGGTTTTAATTTTAATTTGAACTTCAAGATGGCGCTCTTAAACAGGTTTACAAATTTTACAAGATATTCGAGGAACATCTAAAACATGACAGCAAAAGCCTGTGGAGTATTCCAATTTCGGATAATGTGGTTGACGTATATTATCATAATTGGAAACAAAAGTGATCACTTAACTCTTTGATCAAACATAATGATCTGGAGGTTACGGTCAATATCATCACTATTCCACTGGGAGGTATATAATGGGGGTAAGATAACTAGTAAAAGAAGAGCAAATTGCAAGTTATTCTTCTCTACTAGAGCACAAAGACTGTTACAATAAATACCCCGCTCTCTTTCAGAAGTGTAAACGTATACTCCGTTGACGTGTACAAAGAATTCAAAGATTTAGAGACTCAGGGATTTGAGACCATGCATTATTTCCTGGTTAAATACACATTTTAAAATTGTTCAAATATAGACTTCATGTAAATATCTACACATTCAGGACAAGCTAGGAAAAGGCTAGGTGACGCGTCAGGCATGTATTTACGTTAAATAATGAAAATTTTACAATGCGATACAAGACATTATATTTATATTTTACATCCACAGTATTGAGTAAGCGAAACAAAATTAGACGGAAGATATATAAGTGTATTGCATCTCAAACTTATCAGTTTATAAACAAGAATATTGTATATAGGTACGAGCTCCGCTTATACAATCTCTGCGGCACACTAGTTGCTGTGCTGTAAAATATTAGGCATGATATTGTTACTTTAAGAATTGTAGACATCTGAACAAAAGATTCGATATCCAAAATTAAAATGAAACAACTTATGTGAAAATTGAAAAGTAAGTTGTGGAGAGCAGCCCTAAGTGTTATAAAATAGCCTTATATTTATGGCCCTTTGGATGGGCCTTTGGCGACTAGGCTTACAAAGGTAAGGTAATATTACGAAGTAGTTAGAGAAACCTTACACGTTGGTCTTGCAATTATATTGTAATCTGATAATGTTATATGTATAAAGTGTTAACAGCAAGATAGAAGTACGATTTCCATTACCCATGTATTCAAATAAACCAAAGCAGACACTAGTAGAGACATTTTATTAAGAGTTATTAGAAGTATGCAATTAGCAAATGAATAACTTCATAGGTAACCAGACAATCGTATTTACCCTTAGAAGATAAAAGTACGATTTTCATTACCCATGTATTCAAATTGACTACTGCAAACACTAGTAGACATTTTATTGCATTACAAATTATTAGAAGCAAATGAATAAGTTCAGAGGTAACCAGACAAACGTATTTACCGTTAGAAGATAAAAGTACGATGTCCATTACCCATGTATTCAAATACACCACAGCAGACACTAGTAGAAATCTTATTTCATTTTAAATTATTAGGAGTATACAATTAGCAAATGAACAACTTCATAGGTAACCAGACAATCGTATTTATCCTTAGAAAATAAAAGTACGATTTTCATTACCCATGTATTCAAATTGACTACTGCAAACACTAGTAGACATTTTATTGCTTTACAAATTATTAGAAGCAAATGAATAAGTTCAGAGGTAACCAGACAAACGTATTTACCGTTAGAAGATAAAAGTACGATGTCCATTACCCATGTATTCAAATACACCACAGCAGACACTAGTAGAAATCTTATTTCATTTTAAATTATTAGAAGTATGCAATTAGCAAATGAATAACTTCATAGGTAACCAGACAATCGTATTTATCCTTAGAAGATAAAAGTACGATTTTCATTACCCATGAATTCAATTACACTACTGCAAACACTAGTATACATTTTATTTCATTACAAATTATTAGAAGCAAATTAATAAGTTCAGAGGTAACCATACAATCGTATTTTCCCTTGAACGACAAAACTACGATTTGTATTACCGCCTGCAATAAAAATGACGACTCCACAAATTAACCTGAATATAAACATTTGTTTCTGGTTGGCTAGCTGCAGGAGAATGGGGATCTAGAGTAAGAGTTAAAGAAGACACACTGTTTATAATGCAAATTAAAAGAGGATCGACGGAAAAGGTGAAAAACGCACTGTCCTTACAAAACCATTTGTAAATTGTTTGAGATAATTTGTTTCACGTGGCAAGGCAGCCCATATCTGAAATGGAATTTAAAGCCCATCTGTACTAGTTTACAAGAGGGATTAGACCACCCTGCAAGGTCACTGACAGGTGGTTATCTCATCAAATCAGCTTTCAATTAACATAAGAAAAAGAGGATCATGGGGGACCAATGGTCGCCGATTAGGTATTGTTTGCTATATAGAGGGCGCAAGTAGCTATAAGTAGTGCAGTGGGGATTTAAGCTAATATATTGACATAGTCAGTCCTTTGAAAATAAGAACTTCATTAAAATGAAATTTAAAAGTTGTTGTTGCTTAGTGATTACAATCGTTCATGTTTGGTATAGACATGTAGTTTGTTCCAAGTTAAAACTGATTTTACCCAGTTTTGAGTTTACTACATCATTAAATCAAAAGAGCCAGATATATCAACAGGTACGCGACGGGCAAAGCAGAATGAAGAATGATTTGCTTAGATGTTCCTGATCCTATTTGGGATTCGATGTAGGGCGTGGGAGTGGTTTCAGTGTGTCCATGGGCTGGCCTACTGATGTTTTTAGTAACCAGTGTAGGTGCGGTATTGACAGTCTGCGATGTAGTTTCTTTGTCATGCATGTCAGGTGGCCACACGAAGTCATTGCACATTGTTTTACTCACATGCGAGGTTACATAATGTGAGCAACAAGAGAAACGGCCGATGTAAAGGAGAAAGAATGTTCCCCTTGTTACTTGGCCAGTATCTGTAATATTTACGTCAATCTGTTGATCATTCAGGTAACATGATATCGTGGTTGTAACGCTTCCAGTGGTGGCTTCACAGTGTACTTCATAGGGATAGTCATCATTTTCACTTAAAGTGATGAAGCATTTTGCGCGTCCGGGTGGGGTTTGGACATCAACCTCCTTCTTCATAGTTTCATACCTAACGTTTTCAAAACTATGCCAGACTACCGTTAATACGTACCTATCCTCGTCTAGGGTATCAACGTTATTTATCATCAGATTCACGCAAGGAGAAATGTCTAAATCTGTGACTGAGGTTGAAAATCTTCGTATCTGAGATGGGTTTTTAAAGCCCTCGATATCTACTTTTCCATTTATGGAGAATGGATGAGGCTTTGATTCAAATCGAAGAGTGAAATATGGAGCACCCTGGAATGTGTCACTAGGTGACGATGGAAGATGGAATGGTACCACACCAGGTGTACCTGCTTGAAGCGTGACTCGTTCGGTGATATCGCTGCCTGCTACCAGAACCGGACTTCCAGCTAGCAAGATGGCCAAAGCGATAATCATCTGCAGGAAAGTTTGTACAAGGGCCAGGATTGAAGGACACCGATCAACCGATGTTCGACGTTTGGTCTAAATAAAAAAGGTGTGGATTTGAAACAGAACGTTGTTGAGATTCGGCATAGTCATGGAACATCTCATTCATCAAGGATCTGATGTGAACACGAAATGTAACAAAAATAATCTAGATATTTTGGTAGTATCCTCTCAAAGAAGTCCTCATATAAGTTTTGTTTTGCAAAGATGCAGGACTATAAGACATTTTTAGCATAACCTTGTTAAACTATATTATAACTTCAACAGCAAGTTATTTAGAAATAATAAATGGAAGCAATACTTCTCTCTTACCCCGATTTTCCGAACTCGGTTTGAAGTGATTCCCTGGCTGGAGACAGGGTTTCCGTCAAACAACTTTTGGTGAACTGATGGGTGTCTAGGGAAGCTGTTGAAAAATATTTTTAGAAATTACAGTTAGCTGATATAAGAAGAGAACAAAATAATCCAATAAAATCGGGTCCCTAGTAGGGTCTACTCGGATGGTATTTCTTGCCAATTAAAAAAATAATAATTCTGTAATATGCAAATGCATGTATGCATATTTACAAATAGACGTTCAAGGAAAAAATACCATGATTTGAATCATCGACCCCAACAGTACCCTGGTTACCGCATCAGGTCTTGTTTCATTGTTCTATAGCTTCTTAAGGATCAAGTCCAGCGAGGTAATAAATCCGAATCTTGCTAATAAGTGATTTCATACAGTTTACTTACATCATGCTCTTTTTCCCGTAGACGGCTATTCATATACATTATGAATAATATACAAACAAAATCTGAATATTCAATAAACATGAAGAATACCGGTGTTATTAAAGATGCAAGTAATTGTGCAGCGAAATATATGAACTAAGTACATTTTGTTAGACGAATAATAAGGTTTTCTCATAATACAATAAATTGAAAGTGAGTAGTACCTCTCAAACTTCACTGTTGTTTCGTTGATCGGCAGATCATTTCCAGCAGTCATCGGTGAAGGAGATTCCTGACGAGTAAAAATCAATTACACCATAACAAATGTCATATTAGAGTGATGTGAAATGATATGATCTGAGAAGACATAATGGCGACAATTAGTTTTGGTTAGCACGGATGCTCTAGGAGGCTTTGGACATAACAACGAGTAAGAACAAATTTAAAATCCTGGCATAGAATGAACATGTTATTGTTTCACACAAAGAATAACTGACCAATGTGTAAAATAGTATTGCATGCAATATTCAATTCTCCAAATATATATTTTGAGGCCTTTTCTCATGCGCAGGTGTGTATGAAGCATACGATATAACGGAATCTTTACTATAGGGCTATGTACAAAAGGTAATATATTTTGATTTCTACGAATCTTTATTTTTCATCTCTATGATGACATTTTAATTGGCTAAAACTGGTTGCTTCCAAACAAATTTGTATTTGCCATTATCTTTCAATCAAATATATACTTTCTTAAGATAAAACTGAAATAATCAATAACCACTCACTCTCACGTTTTCGTCAATTAGTGAGTGACATCTAGATTCCGGTTCTTCAGACGGGTGACCGTCAGCCTCCATATTTTGTAGAAATGTTGGATCTAATCCGCTATATTGCCATATCTGAGATCCACGTGGGGAAGAATTGTCTGTACCATTTGTTACGGTATCTCTTGTCCTTGTCCCAGGGCTCTTAATTGTTTCCATCTGATCTAGAATCGGATCTCGTTCAACTTTGTCAGGATATTTCGGCTTAGCATGAATGAAAGGATTGTGTTCTTCACTGGCTCCTTTTCCATCATCTTGGGTCATTGTGGGAAGATTCTTGAAGGAGAGTTCGTCGTCTCCTCTCTTCGCATGATCAGCTTCAGTGCAGTCATTCCCCTCCTCTGTATAGTCTACCCGATATGCTAACTGTCCTGTACGTGACTTTGTGTCTACTTCCTTAATTTGTATACCCTTCTTCTTCTTCACATAACCTCTTGTGGTGAGATGTTTAGCACCATAGTGGTGGCTCTCCGATAGTGGATCTCCTATATCTTCCTGATCCGGGTCACCTCTACGTGGGGAGACGTGTTCATTTACGTTTGGATGAGCTGCATCTTTATCATCATCACCATGGGTCCTTGTGGACAGATTCTGCAAGGAGGGTACATCGGCTCCTTTATTCGCATTATCAGCTTGAATGCAGTCATACCCCTCTTCTACATTGTCTACCTGAGATGCAAATTTTCCTGCACGTGACTGTGTGTCTGAATCCTTCATTGTCGTCGTGACATATCCTCTTGTGATTAGATTATGGTGGCCTCCAGATCGTGCATCCCATTGTTCTACCTCACCTGGGTCATCCCTATGTGATGAGATGACTTCTATTACATGTGGATGACCTGTGTACGCTGCTGCCTGGAGCGGCGTCAGACCATCTATGTCCGTTACGTTCATGTCTGCTCCATTCAATGCAAGGTAATTGACTATGTCTTGGTGTCCTTCTTGTGCAGCAGCATGGAGTGGCGTCCATCCATCCTGATCTTGATCATTGACATTAGCGTTGTGGTGAACGAGGACTTTCACGATATCAATGTTACCATTGTAACATGCTGCGTGAAGAGGGGACTTGCTGCATTCATTTCTTTCGTTCACATCATATCCGCTGGACAATAGAAACTTTATCACATCGATATGGCCATACTGTGTTGCAATGTAAAGCGGTGTCAATCCGTTATACTTGGTACTCTTGGCTCCTTTCGCCATTAGAAATTTGACAATTTCTAAATGACCGTTTTCGACTGCAGCATGTAATGGCGTCCAACCCCTGAAATCTTTCTTGTTCACATTGGATCCTTGTTGCATTAGATATTCCATGACTTTCAAGTGGCCTCCAGAAGCTGCACAGCAGAGAGCAATCATCCCTTTGTCATGTTCTTCTTTCACATCAGCTGCATTGGAAATGAAGTATTTAACGATGTGTAAATGACCAAAATACGCTGCGGCACAGAGTGGGTTCATTCCTTTATACCTGTTCTGCTTCGCTCCTTGAGTCATGAGATATTTGACTGCTTCGAGATGGCCATGTTTGACGGAAGCATTGAGTGGTGTCGAACCAGTCTCATCTGCCTTGTTTACATCAGATCCCTGTTTAATGACACATTCCATGACTTCAGTGCTACCGTAAATAGCTGCACCATGGAGAGGAATCCGTTCTGTATCATTTTCATCGTTCACATCAGCTGCATTGGATATGAAGTATTTGACGATATCTAAATGACCGAATTGTGCTGCGGCATAGAGTGGGGTCATTCCATCATATCTGTTCTGCTTCACTTCTTCCGCCATGAGATATTTGACAGCTTCAAGATGGCCATATTCAACAGCAGCATTGAATGGTGTCCAACCCTTGACGTCTGCCTTGTTTACATCAGATCCCTGTTTAATGAGAGATTCCATGATTTCTATGTTACCTTTAAGAGATGCACCATGGATAGGGATCATCCCTTCGTCATTTTCTTCGTTCACATCAGCTCCTTTCGAAATGAAGTATTCCACGATGTGTAAATGACCAAATTCTGCTGCGGCATAGAGTGAGGTCATTCCATCATCCCTGTTCTGCTTCGCTCCTTGAGTCATGAGGTATTTGACTGCTTCGAGATGACCATATTCAACAGCAGCATTGACTGGTGTCCAGCCAGTTTCATTTTTCTTGTTCACATCAGATCCGTGTTGAATGAGATATTCCATGACTTTCAAGTGGCCTCTGGCAGCCGCACCGTGGAGAGGAATCATCCCTTCATCATGTTCTTCGTTCACATCAGCTCCTTTGGATATGAAGTATTCCACGATGTGTAAATGACCAAAATATGCTGCGGCAAAGAGTGGGGTCATTCCATTACATCTGTTCTGTTTCGCACCTCCAGTCACGAGATATTTGACGGCTTCTAGATGGCCATTTTGAACAGCAGCATTGAATGGTGTCCAACCCTTGGCATCACCCTTGTTCACATCAGATCCTTGCTGAATGAGATATTCCATGACTTCTAAGTGGCCTCGAGCAGCTGCACCATGGAGAGGAGTCCATCCTGTATCATTTTCCTCATTCACATCGTTTCCTTTGGAAATGAAGAATTTTACAAGGTCTACATGACCAAATCTCGCCGCGGAATATAGTGGGAACATACCAGCAAATCTGTTCAGCACCACTCCTTCAGTCAGGAGATATTTGACGGAGTCTAAATGCCCCCCTTGAACAGCAGCCTTGAATGGTGTACAACCCTCGGCATCTGCCTTGTTTACATCTGATCCTTGTTCAATGAGATATTTCATGATTTCAGTGTTACCGTGAATAGATGCACTGTGGAGAGGAATCATCCCTTTGTCATGTTCTTCGTTTACATCAGCTCCGTTGGATATAAAGAATTTTACGAGGTCCATATGACCGAATCCTGCTGCGGAATAGAGTGGGGTCATTCCATCACATCTGTTCTGCTTCGCTCTTTGAGTCAAGAGATATTTGACAGCTTCTAGATGACCATATTGTACCGCAGCATTGAATGGAGTCCAACACTTGGCATCACCCTTGTTCACATCAGATCCTTGCTGAATGAGATATTTCATGACTTGCAAGTGGCCTCGAGCAGCTGCACCGTGGAGAGGAATCTTTCCCTTTTCATCTTCTTCGTTCACATCAGCTCCTTTGGATACAAAGAATTCGACGATATCTAGATGTCCATGTCGTGCTGCGGCATAGAGTGGGGTCATTCCATCATATCTGTTCTGCTTTGCTCCTTTAGTTATGAGATATTCGACAGCTTCAAGATTGCCCTCTTGAACAGCAGCATTGAATGATGTCCAACCCTTGGCATCTGCCTTGTTCACATCAGATCCTATCTGAATGAGATATTCCATGACTTTTATGTGGCCTCGAGCAGCTGCACCGTGGAGAGGAATCTTTCCCTTTTCATCTTCTTCGTTCACATCAGCACCATTTGATATGAAGAATTTGACAATGTCTAAACGACCAGATTGTGCTGCGGCATAGAGTGGGGTCATTCCATCATATCTGTTCTGCTTCACTCCTTTAGTTATGAGATATTCGACAGCTTCAAGATTGCCCTCTTGAACAGCAGCATTGAATGATGTCCAACCCTTGGCATCTGCCTTGTTCACATCAGATCCATGTTGAATGAGATATTTTATGACTTCAACGTTACCGTCAATAGCTGCACCGTGGAGAGGAATCATACTTCTGTCATGTTCTTCGTTCACATCAGCGCCATTTGATATGAAGAATTTGACGATGTCTAAACGACCAGATTGTGCAGCGGCATAGAGTGGGGTCATTCCATCATATCTGTTCTGCTTCACTCCTTTAGTCATGAGATATTCGACAGCTTCAGGATTGCCGAAATGAACAGCAGCATTGAATGGTGTACAACCCTTGGCATCTGCCTTGTTCACATCAGATCCTATCTGAATGAGATATTCCATGACTTTTATGTGGCCTCGAGCAGCTGCACCGTGGAGAGGAATCTTTCCCTTTTCATCTTCTTCGTTCACATCAGCACCATTTGATATGAAGAATTTGACAATGTCTAAACGACCAGATTGTGCTGCGGCATAGAGTGGGGTCATTCCATCAAATCTGTTTTGCTTCACTCCTTTAGTCATGAGATATTCGACAGCTTCAAGATTGCCCTCTTGAACAGCAGCATTGAATGATGTCCAACCCTTGGCATCTGCCTTGTTCACATCAGATCCATGTTGAATGAGATATTTTATGACTTCAACGTTACCGTCAATAGCTGCACCGTGGAGAGGAATCATACTTCTGTCATGTTCTTCGTTCACATCAGCGCCATTTGATATGAAGAATTTGACGATGTCTAAACGACCAGATTGTGCAGCGGCATAGAGTGGGGTCATTCCATCATATCTGTTCTGCTTCACTCCTTTAGTCATGAGATATTTGACAGCTTCTAGATGACCATATTGTACCGCAGCATTGAATGGAGTCCAACACTTGGCATCACCCTTGTTCACATCAGATCCTTGCTGAATGAGATATTTCATGACTTGCAAGTGGCCTCGAGCAGCTGCACCGTGGAGAGGAATCTTTCCCTTTTCATCTTCTTCGTTCACATCAGCTCCTTTGGATACAAAGAATTCGACGATATCTAGATGTCCATGTCGTGCTGCGGCATAGAGTGGGGTCATTCCATCATATCTGTTCTGCCTTGCTCCTTTAGTTATGAGATATTCGACAGCTTCAAGATTGCCCTCTTGAACAGCAGCATTGAATGATGTCCAACCCTTGGCATCTGCCTTGTTCACATCAGATCCTATCTGAATGAGATATTCCATGACTTTTATGTGGCCTCGAGCAGCTGCACCGTGGAGAGGAATCTTTCCCTTTTCATCTTCTTCGTTCACATCAGCACCATTTGATATGAAGAATTTGACAATGTCTAAACGACCAGATTGTGCTGCGGCATAGAGTGGGGTCATTCCATCATATCTGTTCTGCTTCACTCCTTTAGTTATGAGATATTCGACAGCTTCAAGATTGCCCTCTTGAACAGCAGCATTGAATGATGTCCAACCCTTGGCATCTGCCTTGTTCACATCAGATCCATGTTGAATGAGATATTTTATGACTTCAACGTTACCGTCAATAGCTGCACCGTGGAGAGGAATCATACTTCTGTCATGTTCTTCGTTCACATCAGCGCCATTTGATATGAAGAATTTGACGATGTCTAAACGACCAGATTGTGCAGCGGCATAGAGTGGGGTCATTCCATCATATCTGTTCTGCTTCACTCCTTTAGTCATGAGATATTCGACAGCTTCAGGATTGCCGAAATGAACAGCAGCATTGAATGGAGTCCAACCGTCGGCATCTGCTTTATTGACATCTGATCCTTGCTGAATGAGATATTCCATGACTTCTAAGTGGCCTCCAGAAGCTGCACCATGGAGAGGAATCATCCCTTCGTCATCTTCTTCGTTCACATCAGCACCATTTGATATGAAGAATTTGACGATGTCTAAACGACCAGATTGTGCTGCGGCATAGAGTGGGGTCATTCCATCATATCTGTTCTGCTTTGCTCCTTTAGTTATGAGATATTCGACAGCTTCAAGATTGCCCTCTTGAACAGCAGCATTGAATGGTGTACGACCCTTGGCATCTGCCTTGTTCACATCAGATCCTATCTGAATGAGATATTCCATGACTTTTATGTGGCCTCGAGCAGCTGCACCGTGGAGAGGAATCATCCCTTCGTCATCTTCTTCGTTCACATCAGCACCATTTGATATGAAGAATTTGACGATGTCTAAATGACCAAAATATGCTGCGGCATTGGGTGGGGTCATACCAGCATATATGTTCTGATTCGCTCCTTTAGTTATGAGATATTTGACGGCTTCAAGGTGACCCTCTTCAACAGCGGCATTGAATGATGTCCATCCAGTGTTATCTTCTTGGTTCAAATCAGGTCCTTTTTCAACCAAGCTCTCTAAGATGTCAACATAACCTTTTGCAGCCGCTGTATGAAGAGGTGTCCTACCCCGTTCACATTCGACATTCACGTCCACTCCTTGAAGGATGAGGAAGTCAACGATGTGTGAACGTCCTTCTTGAGCCGCTGCATGAAGAGAACGGAGTCCACCCTTACTTGGTTTATTTGGGTTAGCTCCCCGTGAAATGAGATCGTAAACACCTTCGAGATGACCTTCTGATGCTGCCTTGTAGAGCGGTGTGTATCCTTTCTTATCCATCTGGTCTATGTCAGAGTTGAATGGTACCTCTGGTTGGAATGCACTGTCATCACTTGGAGATATTTCTTCCAGTAGTGTATTATAAATTGCATCAGAAGTATCGTTCGTATCATTCTCTACGATTTCCATGATTTCTGCTGGCTGCAAAGGAGATGTGCATTCTTCCAGCGGAATGCATTTGTCGTCAGCAAATGTGCCGGTATCGAGGAACACAGGAGCACCGTAGGACAGCTCTGTCTTTTCGTCCTCTATATCCGCATCAGATTGTAGTGTTGTAGTCGTATTAGACATAAATCCATCCCTTTCATCAGTATGCTCTCTCTGTGCTTTGTTGTGTTCAGTATTCAGAACACTGGATTGTGATGGCACTTTGGGAATTGGGATGAGCGGAAAGTCGGTTCCCTTGGCCCTACAACAAAGGACATATTTATACCGTTGTAATGCAAATTATATTATAGAATTAAGCATTTTAACTTGTAAAAAGCATTATGAAATTCCATTTTTATTTGTTCGGATTCCATTGCAAAAGAAAGAGAATGACATGAAATCAATAAATTTGGAACTCGATTTATGAAATGTTAAGCAATATGGAATAGAATGATAAGCGATGGTATAGGCAACACAATTGCAGGATGTCATTTAAGACTGAGTCAAATTTTCAGAAGAGAGGAAAAGGGGGGGGGGGGGTGTTTCTTTTGTTTCATATCCGGGATTACAAAATCCTTACCGTATATTAACTATTTATTAATCTACCTGACTAGATCATTGCTTAAGTCCCAATGGCTATGTCGTTGGAAAGCAAGCAAATACGTTATACCGATATCGATTAGTAAAAATTACATTGTACGATTTTTAAACAAAATGTGATATCAAAATGGTCAGGTGGAGGCGAATTTATTCTCGTCATTAGCATGAATAGTAAAAAGCTATAAGAAACAAAGAACATACAAAAAACACTGTCCGTCACGAAGGCGTGTTCATGGGCGCTATGAATTCAAACTGTTTTAAAGTGAAGGGGTTGTGTAACATGCGCTAAACTGAGAAGAATAATAAAACAGAAAATGGAGTCTCACGAAGAATTGAGTGCATCATACCAAGTGTTATCTAAGAGGAAAGAATTACACACATAAAGTGTGATAAAGGGTTTGGTACTGAAATTGGAAATCGACCGTTGTATCAAAAATGAACTTCATGTGGGACATGGCATGTTGCAATGACTATCTAAGCACAATTATTGATTACAAATAATGTTGAAAATAAGATGTTTTCAGTTCTGATGTCAATGCAGAGGAGATAGAATTTCTAAGCAGAAATATGTTAATTGTAAGTGGGTATTTCGTTATATTTGCTGTTCATACTATAGTAGTTATTCTCTTCGACATCCCCCTTTCTCTCTCTCTCTCTCTCTTTATCTGTCTCTCGCTTTACCTCTCTTTCTTCCTTTCTCTCTGTTTCTCTGTCTTTGTATTTTGCCGGGCTCTCTTCTTTCTTTCTCTATCGTTATCATCGTTATCATCGTTTTAATCTCAAGAAGTTGTCCATATCGTTGGAATGAGCAAAGACAGTAAATTAAGTTCTTACTCATGCAAGAAGCGATCTTATTAAAGCACCTTACCCACACTTTAACCTCTTTCCAATTTAATCACCAAATGTACTTGCGATATGTTTTACGCTAGTGTAATTACCGAAGACACATTATAAATAATGTTATTCCACATACTAAGAATCTAGCTCTACGATTGGTCAAAGGTAAATCACGTGATGAAAGATAGTTCGCCCATCATTGATGGGAGAAGAAAAGTTCGTTGCACTGTGTAAAAAGTAGTACTATCTATACAGTGAATCGCACTTTCACTGAAGATAGAAGTACTATCTACACAGTGCAACGCACTTTAATTGTATACGCTGCGTATTGCTCTCCTTTTTAAGCGCTTTTAGTGTTAGTACGCGAACTTTGGTCACGCGGGAACTATATGGTCACACCACCATACTGAACGTACTGTACGTAGTGTACACCGTTTGCTAGCTGTTAATTGATTACCGCTTTGATGACTTGTTGGTCTAAAATGACGGAAGAAGTAATGTTTCCGATGTGGAATATAAAGCAAATAATGACCTTTTGGTTTCAGGCGATGGCAAACTATCACTTCCTCGGCGATCTGAACGTATACGCTATCTGTCCTCAGCTTCGCTTCGGAAAGATAGCTACATCCAGATGGGCTCGGAAGTGATAGTTTGTCCCATCACATTCACCAACGGTAATTATTTGCTTACTATTAATAACAAATATGTCACAAGCGAGGCCTACATTTTATTTGATGATGATTGATAAAAAACAAACTTACGGTTCCCGTTCCTGAATTCCTACGTCACCATCAGCGTCTTGAGGAAGACTCTTCTCAGTTCCAGTCTCTTGTATAACCTCACACGATTCCGCAGTGAGCTGAACAAAAGAAAACACAAACGAAATTCATCACAGATGTCATATCATAATTTCGCAGGGGTTTGTGTCCCCAATGAATAATTGTTTAGACCTATCAGAAAATTAGGATGGAACAATTATTTGGAACAATTTAATATTTCTTGTTAGCTTATTCTCATGTTGTTTTCCCTTTATTATTAACAGTCATCAACTGACGTTTCTCCTTTAATGCAACAACATGACTGAACTGAGCTTAAACTCTTCAATTATAATTTCCTGCACTGGGAGGAAGCAGCTATATATAGGCCTTGACAAATCTCAACCCTAGAACGAAAATGATAGCTGAATTTGTCTCACTCTAAAGTACATAATCATTAAAATGCACTACTATCTCAAACTTGAAGGTATTCTATCGGAGTCTTGGTGAAATGTGAGGCACATATTTAAAATAAGACCAACAAAGCGAGGACATGAAAACCGTTTTTGTATCATGAATTGAGATAGAAGTCTGGAACATCTATTAACATAGAGCATAAAGATCAATATACAATCTATGCATGAATAATAAGGAACACATCTCTCAGAAAAATATCTCATCTTAACGAAACGTAGTGAAATAAACTCACTGCACAAATACAGTACAAACAGTAAGATTAATCAAATTTGGACCGGAAAAAAAATCGTATAAATTACCAACGGATCAGTTCCCCTCCCCCGTCACCTTAACCAAAGTTTGGATACCACACTGAGAGTAATGGAATAATTTATTCAGCACTACGGCAGTGGCTCAAAAAGTAGAGGCAATGATCATTGACAAAGAGTGATATAATCTCCGATTTTTTCATTTATGTGTGCAAATGCAGCAAACTGGGATTATCTGACCAATTTGTTGCACAATGACTAGGTCTTTAATCAGGAACTTTTCCTTCGGGACCGTTGTGATAGCATTTTGTGGTCAATAGATACTGCTAGGTCAGATTTAATTTTGTTTTGCCCTGTTTGTCCGGTGGCACTAGGGTGATCGGAGGGCTGCCGGCTGCTTTTGCTATTTGGGAACACGCCCGAAAAGTTTTGAGTTCACCATAACACCAAATTCGACGTCGAGCATTTTTTTTACTCGTCTGAGTGCAATCGGCACACATTGACCGACGTTCCACCAATATTCATACGATGTCAAGCGGGTTATCGCCTGATTAAGACAAAAACAATATTTGTCGTCGGGCCGTCTGTCGATCCCCGCCGGTGTGACCGCGTAGAATGTTACCCGCACCGATCGTCCCCCCATTAGAGATCGATCGAGAGCGGACGATCGGTGCGGATTTTATCCGCGCAGAATGTCCGTGTCGGACATTCCGTGCGCGCTTCAAATGTCCGACGGACAATCTGTGCGGAAGAGGTCTCGCACCAATAGTCCGCCTGCCGCACCGAATGTCCGTACTCTAGTCCACACGTATACATATTCAATACAAGTACTTAATGAATGAAACGACTGGATAACCCATTATTCAGCTTTGCCAGCTAGCTAGGGATGACACTACAGTTCTTCCCGGCGCGGATCAAGGGGGGGGGGGGGGGGGGGGGGGGGGCTTGGACCCCCCCAACCGCCAACAAAAAATGAAGAGAGAGAGAGAAGGTAAAGCGGAGAGTAAGGGAAAGGAAGAAGAGGAAGAAGAAAAGAAAAGGGGGGAACAAAGTAAATCGTGGGCGAAAGGCCTTCGCCACCCCCCCCCCCTCAGCAAAAGAGAGAGAGAGAGAGAGAAGGAAGGAAAATAAGGGAAAGAGAAAGAAGAGACAAAGGGAAAGGAAGAAGAAGAAGAAAAAGGGGAAAGAAGAAGATCGGGGGGGGGGGGGCGAAAGGGCTTTGCCTCCCAGGCTGTTGCCCCCCCCCCCACACACCCCCACCCCCCCCTCCCCAGCAAAAAGAAAGAGAGAAGGAAGAGAAGGGAAAGAAAAAAGGGAAAAGAGGAGATAAAGGGAAGAAAAGAAAAGAAGGGGGATATCAGTTGCAGTTTTCCCGCCAACAAGTTGGGGATCGGGGGGGGGGGGTGCAAATGGCCCTTTCTTCCCCCCCCCTTCTACAGCAAACTTAAAAGAGAGAGAAAAGAAGAGAAGGGGAAGGGAAAGAAAAGAAAGGTACGGAGATCAATTGTGATTTTTCCCACCAACGCGGTGTGGATCGGGGGCGAAAGGCCTTCGCCTGCCCTCCCCTGGCCCCTCAGCAAACAAGAAGAGAGAGAGAGAGAAGGAAGGAAAAGAAGGGAAAGGGAAAGAAGAGAGAAGAGGAAAGGAAGAAGAAAATAAAAAGGGGTCCGACAGGGCCTTGCCGCCCATGCTGTTGCCTCCCCCCCCCCCCGCAAAACAAGAGAGAAGGAAGGAAAGGGAAAGAAACAAAAGAAGAAAAGAAAAGAAGGGATATCAGTTGCAATTTTCCTGCAAACAAGATGTGGATCGCGGAGAAAGGCCTTTGCCTCTGCCCCCCCCCCCTCCCCGACCACCCCACCCCCTCCCCGCCAAAAAAAAGAGAGAAAGAATGGAAAGGGAAAGAGGAGAGCCAAAATAGAACACAAAAGAGGAAGAAGAAAAGAAAAGGGTGAAAAGAGGCAGGGATCAGTTGCGATTAATCCCACCAACATCGTGTGGATCGGGGGGAGGGGGCGAAAGGCACCTGCCTCCCTCAGCAAACTTAAATGAGAGAGAGAGAGCGCGAAGTAAGGGAAGGGAAAGGGGGGGGGGGGAAGGAGGAAGAAGAAAGGTAGGGGAGATCAGTTGCAATTTGTCCCGATTTGTACCCCTACCCCCCCCCCCCCTCAGCAAAGAGAGAGAGAGAGAGAAGGAGAAGGGAAGTGAAAGGGAAAAAGGAGAGAAAGGGACAGAAAACAAAGAGGAAGAAAAGAAAAGGAATTAAGGAAGATCAGTTGCGATTTTCATTAGTTCTTCTATCATCATTGTACAACTATCATTGTACAAATGTATTTATATATTCATTTATTTATTCCTGTTTGATAACAAAAATATGAATATAAACTCACAACAGCAACAAAATTTAATGTAGAAGGAAACTATCTTGCTGGGAGCAAGAAGCGCAAAAATGATCATGCATTTGCATGTACATGTAAGTGTATCATTAATATCATTCATACTGTTTAATTACATCTTGTGAAATAGTATGCATTCAAGCTTTTGGTTTTTTTTCTTTGTTGGTGTATTTGTATGAAAGAAAGCATTTTGAGCTTATAATGCACATGTTGCAATTTCAGGTGCAACTTAGTGTTCAAATATGTGTTACTTACGGCCAGGCATTAGTGTAGGAAATCTTCAAATGTTAATCAGGTATATGACTAAATTACTTGTCTGTTGCCTTACGAAAAAAAATTATATTTAGTCAGGCCTGAATTGAGTCGCAAAACAATCATTGTGTTAAAAGGAAAAAAAACATATTTGATGACATTCGAAATTCCCAAATAACCAATACGATTGAAGAGCGAGTACTCGTTTTGTTTTTCTTCAAAAATTACTCAACTATAAATAGCTGGCCCGGATACTTGAGCCTCTCACAAAACGCAAGTATAGGCCTGATGTGTCGTCAGGGGCGTCGCTAGACCTTTTTCAGTGGGGGGGGGGGGGGGGGGGAGGGGGGGGGGGGGGGGGTATAGAGGCCAACGATTACCGACAAAACAAGACACCAATTACCGACAAAATTAAATGTCCCAATATCTACAAATGTAACCCTATAAACCCGAGGCCAAGGCTAAATTGTTATGCGCAAATGGTCATTTTCGTCGTCGACGACATAAATATACAAATTATTTCGTCAACTTAGTAAGCATCATAGCTTTATATTTTAATGCAGGCGCGTAGGTAGGATCTTATTTAAGGGAGGGGCGGTATTGAGCAAGCGAATCACTTAAAGAGCACGCAAAGCGCTCCCTAGGTGGGGTAGGGGGTGGGTGAAAGACTCCCTTAGACGTTTCATTAAATTATTATGAAAAGAAGACGATTTGTTGTACCGTTCTCGACTCTTAATCCTTGTCTGAATTCAGTTTCCCCGTCCCACGCGAAGCGCGGAAGCTTCTAAAGACGTTTCATTAAATTATTATAGAAATAAAGACGATTTGTTGTATACCGTTCTCTACTCTTAACCCTAATTGTTTAACATCAGTTTTCCCCCTCTCGCGCGAAGCGCGGGAGCTTCGACGTTTAATTAAATTATTAGAAAAGAAGACGATTCATTGTACCGACTCTAAATCATTGTCTTAATTTTCAAAAATGTTTCTTTGTCCGATAAAAAGTCACAGTTCGAAGGGGAAAAAATTGCTGGGCGACCGACATAACAAAAATCCCACCGGCTTCAACCTCACACCCCCCTCCCTTTAGCGACGCCCCTGAATGTAGGGTGGCCTGAGCGGGTAGGCACAGGGCGTGGTTCTAAACTTACAGAGACACTTCGATAAAGACACCCTTATTTCATGATTGCGTGTGTTGAACTGCCCTGGGCTTTACAACTTTAAACCTCTAGGGTTTATTTTGCATATATAGGTATTTACATGTTCATTTATATAATAAAAGGAAATAATGAATATTCAAATATCATAGGTAGCAAATAAAGGATGACTAACAGAGGAATGACAACAAACAGATAGGAGAGGATGATCAAGCATAATGATGTGCACCAATCTATAAATGTGAATTACTAGGTAGCCTGTTCACACTACAGCTCTACAGTAACAAAGCATTTGTAGCCTTAATTTTAAGCAGTTGAAGAAATTAATAAAAGTAGGCCTACTTGAAGAAATCGTTGAATTGTAAGATATTCAGTTTATTTTTATTAAATAAGACAAAGTACTAGGTGTTAAAATAACACACATTTAACACCTTTGGAAAAAATAATACCCCAGGAACGTGAAAAACAAAACTTTTATTGTAATGCCTATAATCGGACATATTTAAAAACTGAAATGTGGCACCACCCAAAAAATATAATTCTGAGATCCTCCTTTGTCTTTAATTTGCACCTGGAAATAAATTATTTGTACCTCGTCTATGTCATCGCGGCGAAAAATTTCAGACTTTTCTTCTTTTGAGGTGCACATGCAGCCTCAGACAAATGTGCCAAAGAAGTTTTGTCTTCTTGTGTTCCTGGAAACAAAGTTTTGGGCAATATTTTTCAAGTCCAGTTTATCTTTTTTGGGGGGCGGGGGGCTGTGCCCCCCAAGCAACCCCCGGTTCCTAAGCCTATGTACAGGTCAATGAAGTCTACTTTTTGAAACTTAAAGGGATTGGGTGACTTTGTCTCAGGTTCTGAAACAAAATCCTGGAATGATAGTTAGGGCTATTTCTGATCGGAAAACGACCCAAATATCGGAGTATTGCTAGCTGCCCAGGGCCTTGTCCTATATACGGATCAGGGAAAAAATACTTTAAAAATTTCGGGGGCTACTTTTATGACTTTCGGGGGCTCTTTTTGGCATTTCGGGGGCTGATTTACCCCGAGCCCCCGTGTATTTTTCCCCTGATACGGATAAATGAGCGCCTTGATTGGTCCACTTCTAACTCGTGTTTTTAGCCCTTCTTTTTTTCCTTTTTCCTTTCCTTTCCTTTTTTTTTTTCAAAGAGGGGGGTGGGGGCGGGTCCGTCGCCCCCCGTATGTCCGCGCCTGAGTGACACCCACATAAACTAACCTTATTTATTACCTAACAAAAATAAAGAAAGAGCCCCTCGACACAATAGGTCTACGTAATCAGCCAGTTGCTACCCCCCCCCCCCCACCAAAATAAACTTTAAAAGTGATTTTTTTGTTCTAATTTGATACCAGTGATTTACAGATGCTGCTGAAACGGCCTAATTTTCCGGGATTTTTCCACACTTTTTAGTAAATTATACTTTTTATGCGTTTGTGGGAGAATGACAAATATCAAAATTTACAGTCAGGCAAGAAATGTGCTTATTTACTATTTAGAGGCCTACTACGGCGGGCTTGGGGGCTCAAGCCCCCCCCCCCCCCCACACACTTTTGAAAAAGTATATTGAAGAGAATTAAATAGAAAGAAATAGAAAAGAAAGTATGCTCATGTGACCGTAATTAAATGCCCATACCCAGCGCTCAAAATACACGGGGGCGGTGGGCGATTCGCCCCCGTGAGCTGCATAATCGCCCCCGTCAGGTTGCTCACGGGGGCGATTGCAAAATTCAAAATCGCCCCCGTGGAATTATAAAATAAAGATTATCTTTTCTGTTATAACTTTAACACAATATTGAGTTTCAATTTACAAACCTTAAACCAATGAAATGGGACTTAGATTAGCGTGCAAGATTTCTCGTTCTATGAGTAGGCCTATTATTACCGATTCAGCTCGCAGTGCAGTGCCGCCGTCAGCAGTGGTTATAGGCCTACTAGCTGTGCCGTTAGTAACGGAACGTGTGGACGCTGCCGCGCCATGTCTGCTGGAGCTATGGAGGCGATCGCGCAAGGGCAGAAACCCCGGCCCCCCCCCCCCCCACTCAGGGGTCAGAATGACCGCATGCGTGTTGCCAAAATGTCCGGTAAAGGGGTACTTTTCGTGCGACAAAGTCCGGCCCGAGAATTGTAAAAAAAAGGGGTGTATTTGACTTTTCACCCGGAGATTTCTTTAAAAAGGGAGTGTTTTTTCTTTTTTTCTCTCATCTCCTTGGACTCCTGAGAAATTATTCCGAATATAGGGGGGGTACATTGAGCATTTTTCCTGATTTAGGGGGGTCTCCAAGGCAGGAAAAGCCCGCGAAAAGCCCGCGAAAGGGGGGTTCGAAAATGTTGGCAGTCCTCAGATAGGGGGTGCTTTCAAAAAGAGGGAACGAGCATAATTATGCGTACCCTAAATGACACTGAGTGGGGGGGGGGGGGGGGGGCGGGGCAGAAACATGGTCATGGAGAAGTTTTTCGTTGTGAAAAGCGTAAACCCGCTGAAATCTGGTGATTTCAAATGACCAGCAAATAATGAACCTCGACCAGTAAATCAATATAAGGGACTTTTAGATTTGCACGATGAGAACGTGGACTGCAACGTGTGACCTCCTTTTAAGGCACTGCCAGTGCTTAAAAGGACGTCACATGCCCGGTCACAATGTGACTGCCAGTGCCTTAAAAGGACGTAACACGTCCACGCAAATCTAAAAGTCCCTATTGAGAAGAAGAGAAAGACCAAGATGTCGTGGAATGATATGGTAACATGGGCAGACCTACGGGGGGGGGGGGGGTTAAGAAGAGGAAGACCAAGATGTCGTGGAATGATATGGTAACATGGGCAGATCTACGGGGGGGGGGTTAAGAAGAGGAAGACCAAGATGTCGTGGAATGATATGGTAACATGGGCAGATTTACGGGGGGGGGGGGTTAGGGGGTTGAACCCCCTCCTTCCCCCTCCCCGGCCCCTTGGGCTGCCAAGTGAAAATGTGATGTGCATAGAAAAACGCCATTATGTGTCCAGATCGACCCACACAGTAAGATGTTAGTAGATGCAAGGAAAACAATACGGGGGTTCAAAATAGCAACAACAACAACAAAATCGCCTCGCCGCTATGCGGCTCGTGGACGATGCTTCGCATGTAAGTAGATGCCAGGAAAACATCACTTATACGGGGGTCAAAAATCAGGGGCGAATCCAGCCGGCGGCAGGAGGGGGGGGGGGGGGGGGGGGGGGGGCAAATCTTGAGAAAATATTTATCGGCGAATCAGCCAGCCGGCGATCGGCGAATGAGCGGAGGGGGGGGGGGGGGGGGGTGGGGGGGGGGGGCTGGATAAATGCACATATATTTGTTTTGGGGGTCCAGTTTTTTGGGAACATTTTTGCGCCGACTCAGCCGGCCGGTGAATATTAAAGCGGGGGGGGGGGGGGGGGGGATGCTTTTTCAGGGGGGGGGGGGGAGGTGAAGCGCCGTTTTAGCATGACTTTCTTTTTAACTCTTACTTTCACCTATCTCAGATAACCCTAAGTTTTTGGTCTCTGCTGTGTATAGTTGATAATGCATGATTAAAATGAAGAGAGAGAGAGAGAGAGAGAGAGAGAGAACCACCATAATTTTGCAATGGTTCAGGGTTTGTGGAATGTACATTTGAAACCGTTTCTTAGCGTCTCAACCCTAAAAAAATAACGAAACTATTTTTGAGGAAAAGCATTATACTGAACTGAATAAAAAATAATAGCTTTATATTGGCTCATACTACTACTGATACGGGCTAAAGACAATGTGGTATTTGTATAGAGGTATTCTAAAATGACATTCTGATAATCAACATTTTGTTCTGGTATCATAATGTATATACGCATAATACAACTGATCTTTATGATTTCTTAACGTGACATAGCTTCTTCTCCCCCTGCAAACAAAAAAGAAAACAAGGTTATTTAATAAAAGGATCATGCGACAAATAATCATTGTGATTCAAATTGATGCAAGGATTTTTTTTGAATAAGCAATGCTTTTCACCAGAATCTTGTTTGTAAAAACGACTTTTACAAATCTCAGCCATGCAATTCTGCCACTGTGTTGTAAGATCACTTTCAGATTAGGAGAAGTGTATTCTTTGATGAGTATTTTACATTGAATGGAACGTCTCAACTCAGTAAGCATGGCTGAGATTTGTAAAAGTTGTTTTTAAAAAGAAGATTCGGGTGAATAGCAGTGCTTATTCAAACAAATATTCGCATCAATTTGAATCACAATCATTATTTGTCGCTTAATCCCTTTTAATGGCCTTGTTTTCTTTCTCGTTTGCAAGGGGAGAAGAAGATATGTCACGTTAAAGACATCATAAAGATTAGTGTTGTATGCGTATATATTATATACACAGGCCCCGCGGAACGTTTATCAAAGGGGGCTAAAGTATTTACGGTCAGGTAGAGGGTAGCGAGCGTAAATTGGTGTGGGGGGGGGGGGGGGGGGTTCAGGGGTTTTAGGCATTTAATTACGGTCAGAGAAGCACAAATATTTTGATGCCGCATTTGTGTCACTGGCAGGTCAGGGGGGGGGGCGTTTTTTATTTTATTTTTTAAGGTAAAATTTACGTTACTATCATATTTTTTTACCGGTTTGGAGGCTAGGGGGGGGGGGGGGGCGGTAGAATCGGCCCGTGGATCCGCGCCTGTCCAAAATAGCACACACACACAATCGCCTCGCCGCTACGCGGCTCAGTAAAGAAAGAATGTAAAGGTTGCTCCCAATAATGAGGAGGAAATAATGTGCAGAACGGGAAGAAATCGAGAGAATGTCATCACGGGATGAAAGTCAGTAACAGCTATGTAGCTTGTAAATTTGTAAGAGGGAAAATGCTGATTAAAATGATAATGATGAAATAGCAAATAATTGAGGAGTATCATAGATACCAATTCAATGGATATTTGTATAAAAAAGAGCCCCCGTCAGTACTAAAAGAGGTGTGAGTACAAAAAAATAATTTGAACCCTGTTCTATATGCTTTTAATTTTGTAGAGTATTCATTATTATTTTCATAGACTGTCTTTCCAGGCTTTTATATACCTATCTTGTAATTTGTCCTATTGATAGAAAATGTATTATGGTTTTGCCAGATGCGAGAGAAACCTCATGAGTTTTAAAAGGATTTCATGTTTTTGCAATATTTGATGTCAATGATTTTGCCCTCAACGTAAGCTTGCTAAACAAAGCTCTTTTCGGAGGAGTTTATCATCGTGATGCCAGCAGCCAACAGCACATTTTAATGTTGTTAGTGCGAGGGGGAATCGTTCAGTTTCCGCTATAATAGTGCTACTCATCGCTGATCTGTTAGTGCCGATGAGAGCTTTAAAAAAAAATCGGTTGTAGAGAGTCAGGTAGGAATGTTTTGTAGCATTTTTTTAATTCTTTCGTATCCTTTATCAAGTATTCAAGCCCTCATATTTCGGAATTATAAAGAAGGATTGGTTTTATACAGGTATCGGAAAAGGTTTTGCCCCTGCACCCTATCCGTTAAGATAGAAGTGGTTCCCAAGACAACCTTTTGTTGTATACAGTTGGAGAGAGTGTGAGTTTTATGTTTAGATGAAAGCTTCTAAGAACCACTCCCGTGGACCTTTTATTATTTACAACATTTCTTGCTGTCTGCTGCCTCGAGATCACTGGGGCGAAGAAAGGTAACAATGTATACCAAGGATCCCTAGGATTTATCCTTTTTGAATCCATTGAATGTTGTGTCATGCAGTATACAGGTATTGTGTTCTGCTACCTAATCCGAAGTCCGAAGGTACGTTGTGCTCTTTAAAAAGAGAACACAATAGGGGCAGTGCAATTTCGATACCAAGGGATGGATTAGAGTTTATTTCTAAAAAAAAAATGAAAAGGCTGTCTGACTTTCAATCCATTACACTGCTCCCATTGTGTGCTCTTTTCGAAGACCACAAAAAGCCCTCAGATTGAACATTCCATATCTCTTGAAGAGAGAAAGAGGTTATTTCTAAAATGAAATGAAAGGGCTATTTGACTATATGGTGACTAACTGCTGCAGTCGTGAGCGAGGCAAATTCGTAAAAAGAAATGACAAAAATACTGAAACATTATTTACATTTTTTAATATATATCTATTTGACTTTCAAGAGCCTTGTTTTCTTTCTCGTTTGCAAGGGGAGAAGAAGATATGTCACGTTAAAGACATCATAGAGATCAGTGTTGTATGCGTATAAATTATATACACAGGCCCCGCGGAACGTTTATCAAAGGGGGCTAAAGTATTTACGATCAGGTAGAGGGTAGCGAGCGTAAATTGATGTGTGTGGGGGGGGGGGGGGGTTCAGGGGTTTTAGGCATTTAATTACGGTCAGAGAAGCACAAATATTTTGATGCCGCATTTGTGTCACTGGCAGGTCAGGGGGGGGGCGTTTTTTATTTTATTTTTTAAGGTAAAATTTACGTTACTATCATATTTTTTACCGGTTTGGAGGCTAGGGGGGGGGGGGGGGGGGCGGTAGAATCGGCCCGTGGATCCGCGCCTGTCCAAAATAGCACACACACACAATCGCCTCGCCGCTACGCGGCTCAGTAAAGAAAGAATGTAAAGGTTGCTCCCAATAATGAGGAGGAAATAATGTGCAGAACGGGAAGAAATCGAGAGAATGTCATCACGGGATGAAAGTCAGTAACAGCTATGTAGCTTGTAAATTTGTAAGAGGGAAAATGCTGATTAAAATGATAATGATGAAATAGCAAATAATTGAGGAGTATCATAGATACCAATTCAATGGATATTTGTATAAAAAAGAGCCCCCGTCAGTACTAAAAGAGGTGTGAGTACAAAAAAATAATTTGAACCCTGTTCTATATGCTTTTAATTTTGTAGAGTATTCATTATTATTTTCATAGACTGTCTTTCCAGGCTTTTATATACCTATCTTGTAATTTGTCCTATTGATAGAAAATGTATTATGGTTTTGCCAGATGCGAGAGAAACCTCATGAGTTTTAAAAGGATTTCATGTTTTTGCAATTTTTGATGTCAATGATTTTGCCCTCAACGTAAGCTTGCTAAACAAAGCTCTTTTCGGAGGAGTTTATCATCGTGATGCCAGCAGCCAACAGCACATTTTAATGTTGTTAGTGCGAGGGGGAATCGTTCAGTTTCCGCTATAATAGTGCTACTCATCGCTGATCTGTTAGTGCCAATGAGAGCTTTAAAAAAAAAATCGGTTGTAGAGAGTCAGGTAGGAATGTTTTGTAGCATTTTTGTAATTCTTTCGTATCCTTTATCAAGTATTCAAGCCCTCATATTTCGGAATTATAAAGAAGGATTGGTTTTATACAGGTATCGGAAAAGGTTTTGCCCCTGCACCCTATCCGTTAAGATAGAAGTGGTTCCCAAGACAACCTTTTGTTGTATACAGTTGGAGAGAGTGTGAGTTTTATGTTTAGATGAAAGCTTCTAAGAACCACTCCCGTGGACCTTTTATTATTTACAACATTTCTTGCTGTCTGCTGCCTCGAGATCACTGGGGCGAAGAAAGGTAACAATGTATACCAAGGATCCCTAGGATTTATCCTTTTTGAATCCATTGAATGTTGTGTCATGCAGTATACAGGTATTGTGTTCTGCTACCTAATCCGAAGTCCGAAGGTACGTTGTGCTCTTTAAAAAGAGAACACAATAGGGGCAGTGCAATTTCGATACCAAGGGATGGATTAGAGTTTATTTCTAAAAAAAGAAATGAAAAGGCTGTCTGACTTTCAATCCATTACACTGCTCCCATTGTGTGCTCTTTTCGAAGACCACAAAAAGCCCTCAGATTGAACATTCCATATCTCTTGAAGAGAGAAAGAGGTTATTTCTAAAATGAAATGAAAGGGCTATTTGACTATATGGTGACTAACTGCTGCAGTCGTGAGCGAGGCAAATTCGTAAAAAGAAATGACAAAAATACTGAAACATTATTTACATTTTTTAATATATATCTATTTGACTTTCAAGAGCCTTGTTTTCTTTCTCGTTTGCAAGGGGAGAAGAAGATATGTCACGTTAAAGACATCATAGAGATCAGTGTTGTATGCGTATAAATTATATACACAGGCCCCGCGGAACGTTTATCAAAGGGGGCTAAAGTATTTACGATCAGGTAGAGGGTAGCGAGCGTAAATTGGTGTGTGTGTGTGTGGGGGGGGGGGGGGTTCAGGGGTTTTAGGCATTTAATTACGGTCAGAGAAGCACAAATATTTTGATGCCGCATTTGTGTCACTGGCAGGTCAGGGGGGGGGGGGGCGTTTTTTATTTTATTTTTTAAGGTAAAATTTACGTTACTATCATATTTTTTTACCGGTTTGGAGGCTAGGGGGGGGGGGGGCGGTAGAATCGGCCCGTGGATCCGCGCCTGTCCAAAATAGCACACACACACAATCGCCTCGCCGCTACGCGGCTCAGTAAAGAAAGAATGTAAAGGTTGCTCCCAATAATGAGGAGGAAATAATGTGCAGAACGGGAAGAAATCGAGAGAATGTCATCACGGGATGAAAGTCAGTAACAGCTATGTAGCTTGTAAATTTGTAAGAGGGAAAATGCTGATTAAAATGATAATGATGAAATAGCAAATAATTGAGGAGTATCATAGATACCAATTCAATGGATATTTGTATAAAAAAAGAGCCCCCGTCAGTACTAAAAGAGGTGTGAGTACAAAAAAATAATTTGAACCCTGTTCTATATGCTTTTAATTTTGTAGAGTATTCATTATTATTTTCATAGACTGTCTTTCCAGGCTTTTATATACCTATCTTGTAATTTGTCCTATTGATAGAAAATGTATTATGGTTTTGCCAGATGCGAGAGAAACCTCATGAGTTTTAAAAGGATTTCATGTTTTTGCAATATTTGATGTCAATGATTTTGCCCTCAACGTAAGCTTGCTAAACAAAGCTCTTTTCGGAGGAGTTTATCATCGTGATGCCAGCAGCCAACAGCACATTTTAATGTTGTTAGTGCGAGGGGGAATCGTTCAGTTTCCGCTATAATAGTGCTACTCATCGCTGATCTGTTAGTGCCAATGAGAGCTTTAAAAAAAATCCGGTTGTAGAGAGTCAGGTAGGAATGTTTTGTAGCATTTCTTTAATTCTTTCGTATCCTTTATCAAGTATTCAAGCCCTCATATTTCGGAATTATAAAGAAGGATTGGTTTTTATACAGGTATCGGAAAAGGTTTTGCCCCTGCACCCTATCCGTTAAGATAGAAGTGGTTCCCAAGACAACCTTTTGTTGTATACAGTTGGAGAGAGTGTGAGTTTTATGTTTAGATGAAAGCTTCTAAGAACCACTCCCGTGGACCTTTTATTATTTACAACATTTCTTGCTGTCTGCTGCCTCGAGATCACTGGGGCGAAGAAAGGTAACAATGTATACCAAGGATCCCTAGGATTTATCCTTTTTGAATCCATTGAATGTTGTGTCATGCAGTATACAGGTATTGTGTTCTGCTACCTAATCCGAAGTCCGAAGGTACGTTGTGCTCTTTAAAAAGAGAACACAGTAGGGGCAGTGCAATTTCGATACCAAGGGATGGATTAGAGTTTATTTCTAAAAAAAGAAATGAAAAGGCTGTCTGACTTTCAATCCATTACACTGCTCCCATTGTGTGCTCTTTTCGAAGACCACAAAAAGCCCTCAGATTGAACATTCCATATCTCTTGAAGAGAGAAAGAGGTTATTTCTAAAATGAAATGAAAGGGCTATTTGACTATATGGTGACTAATTGCTGCAGTCGTGAGCGAGGCAAATTCGTAAAAAGAAATGACAAAAATACTGAAACATTATTTACATTTTTTAATATATATCTATTTGACTTTCAAGAGCCTTGTTTTCTTTCTCGTTTGCAAGGGGAGAAGAAGATATGTCACGTTAAAGACATCATAGAGATCAGTGTTGTATGCGTATAAATTATATACACAGGCCCCGCGGAACGTTTATCAAAGGGGGCTAAAGTATTTACGATCAGGTAGAGGGTAGCGAGCGTAAATTGGTGTGTGTGGGGGGGGGGGGGGGGGGTTCAGGGGTTTTAGGCATTTAATTACGGTCAGAGAAGCACAAATATTTTGATGCCGCATTTGTGTCACTGGCAGGTCAGGGGGGGGGGGGGGCGTTTTTTATTTTATTTTATAAGGTAAAATTTACGTTACTATCATATTTTTTACCGGTTTGGGAGGCTAGGGGGGGGGGGGGGGGGCGGGCCGGTAGAATCGGCCCGTGGATCCGCGCCTGTCCAAAATAGCACACACACAAATCGCCTCATTAAAGAAAGAATGTAAAGGTTGCTCCCAATAATGAGGAGGAAAAAATGTGCAGAACGGGAAGAAATCGAGAGAATGTCATCACGGGATGAAAGTCAGTAACAGGATATTTGTATAAAAAAAGCCCCCGTCAGTACTAAAAGAGCCCCCGTGAGAAGGCTCACTGGGGCTCTTTTTTTTTGGGAAGAGCCCCCGTGGACATAAAATTAATTTGAGCCCTGCCCATACCCCTGAGCTTCCGGGGGCTCTGCCCCCTGGACCCCACCTTGGGACCTAAGGCTGGCCCCTGGATGCTAATCTGACTTTTATTTTAATGCCTAAAACCCCTGCGTTTCCGGGGACGCCGCCCCTTGGACCATACGCCAATCATCTGACCGTAATTAAATGCCCCTACCCCCTGAGCATCCGCCAATTTGTGCTACGCTCTACCTTATCTTAAATACTCTAGCCTCCCCCACTCACTTTCAACCCCATTTTTAATCACTTTTATTTCCCATTTAACTCCTTCATTAAACCTCAAAACGCCCCCTAATACTTGGAGCGGGGCCTGTATCACGAGTATATACTAGTAGTGAGTTGGTTGATGTACGAAGCCACGTACACAAGTATAATCGATTACAACAGTTGTGGGGCCGATATCACGAGTATGCCTTCATAAAATAAAGGTTTTAAAGGAAATATTCACTTCTACTTTCAAAAGGACTGGCCCATTTGCTTTAAAAAAATTGTAGAGTTATTATTATGTAATTTCTAGAAAAAATGTCAACCACATGATTTACAATGAGTCTAAATACATTGATTTGCCGAGTTGCTTCCTTTCATCAAATATACACGTAAAACAATGGGGGGACAAAATGTGCGGATAGCAAACCGCACGGATCGTCCCTCGGACGATCCGTGCGAGTCACGGACGATCCGTGCGAGCAGAAAACCCGCATATTATGTCCGACGGACAAACGAAACTGGTAGGACAAACGGCGCGGTCACACCGGCAACCCACCGGCTCTGCCCGGTGCCTGGCCGACCCCTGTTGTCTGGTGGGTAACTGACCAGACTCCCTCATTTCTTCGCCGGGGCCCTGCGGGTGTACGACAGGGTCCACGCCTCTTGTCCGGGATATAAAGAGAGGATTCGCTTTTGCCATCTCATACTTTCAAGTCCAATAGAGGAGAAGTCGCGGAGAAGAGAGGAGAACTGGCACTCGTACCTCCGCAATGCTTGAGATTTGCCGTTTTCCAAAGTGGGGAGGGGGGGGGGGGGGGGGGGGCAACGAAAAGGGCTCTTTCTGGGGAAAAGGGGGCCACTTTCAAATGGAAACCTCAAAGCGAACATATATCATCTTTAGACATTAATATATATATATACCCCATACATCGTCATGATTGAGATTACATTATCATGGACGATATCAATATTTTTTTTTTTTTTGCATGGTCCAAGATACTGCTTAAATAGTTTGCAAATGGGTATGATAGTCTGAATATCAATTTCCGAGCAAGGAAAGCGAGCAAACAAAAAATTACAAGAATTGTGTGGTCGCAGCGCGAAAAATTACATCTTATAAAGAGGATAACAACTGAATACTGATGAATTTTAGCACAAGCTAAACATGGAAGACTGAAATTACCTTTTATAAGTAATATAATTATATTAACTATTGTTGCGAGCCAGCTTTGGGGAGAATTAAATAAAAGGGGCTCTAATTCGTTTTAAATTAGGGGCGCGTGTTATAGAGCAGGTAATGAAAAAAAAATAGTTTAAAAAAAGACACGTATTAGAAAAGAAAAAATGCACAGGTCAAAGTAAAGAGAGCAATCATCACAGGTGAAAATGGGGCATTTCTCGCACCCGAAAAGGGGCACTCACTTTCCACAACTAGTTTGGTCTGAAAAGGGTTTTCGATGCAGCAGCGTAACCCTCCAGTCTACCAAAATGTCCCGGAGACCACTGACAACTAACTCCCGACCGGTGGGTGTCGGGTATCGATAGCCGGTCGTTCCCCTAGTGTTAGGCTTTGAACTATCGAATCCTCTTTAACTATCTTGCATAGGTCATGTAGAATATCCTGAACAATTACTGCAATGACAATTCCCCCACGAATACACCAACCATTCTGTTTCGCATAGAGTTCGCCAATATCCCAAAGAAACGCATGTTATATTCAATGCATACGTTTGAATGGGTCGTCGGCGAGCTTGCTCTCAAGACGGTTTCATGAAACGCTACATTGGCGATTATGATTACAACGAAAAATTTCCGAAAAAAAAGGTTTATTTATTTCAAAGGGAGTAAGCAGATTTGTCCGGTCGGACAAATAACTCCTAAAGATTGTTCTCTTTCAATATCCATAGCTTATTTTTATTTGTAAACGAAAACTAAACAAAGAATAACTCAGAAGACTAAGAAATTACAAATTTTGTATTAGATCATACGTCCGGGTCCTTATAAGGGAAGCCCATTCCCCAAAAACGATTTTGATAAAAGCGTGATAATTAGGTAAACATATCATTGAAAATCAAAGGAAATCCAACAGAAGGGCATTTATGAATCTTTAATTTGGTTTCAATCAAGCAATCAATGTCATCTAAATATGTATCCAATTAGCATAGGAATAATACTACTATATCACTTTATTTGGTTAAATTGTAAATAAAAGTTCTAGTACAAAACAACTACCTAGGGTGCTCCAGCGATAAATAAAAGGCCGTCTCTTTGTGTTAGAATAATTAAGAATTTTGTTTTCTTCTAAATGTCTTACCTTTTGATAGATTTACTGGATTTTCATTAATCTTTTCTTTAAAAGTTATTCAGTTACTTAAGCCACTTTAACATTTCAGTGTAATTTCGCTATAGATTGCGGCTCATTAGCTACGCCCGGCCCGTCAGACGATTCGATACGACGACAAAAGTATTTAACACACAAAAAAAGTTTTGGTGCTAATACACATGGATAAAAATACACCCTTACTGACTGTCAGCATAAACGGAATCATATCTTCTATTTTGTGGCTCGCAGACCATTTAATTTGTAATAAAAAAAGGCACCAGAACAAATCACAAGAGACCGGCAATGTGGATCTCGCAGAGCTTCTGATAACTGTTTTAAAGGTTCAATAGACCGACGGCCTACGGGACGAAATACCGCCGGATTTCTTTACTACCTTCTATGTATTTCTTTGTTTTATCGCTTTCATCAGCTGTCGGTCTCGAGGGCCGACTATTTCGTATACTTTTTGTTGTCCTTTTCTATATTGTATCATGCATTTCTATGTTTTGTCGGTTTTGTGGGCACTCGGGCTAGAGAAACTAGTTAGTTGTCGATCTACAAGGACGACAACTAGTTCCTTGTAAAGAAATTAGTAGTTTTGCTAATTAATATTTAATTCAACAATTTTGTGGCAAATATGAGGGGGTGATATTCGTCGTGAATGCGTGTGAACATCAGGAGTGAGAACGTCAAGTCTATAAACCTCGTAATCATTAAAATTAGATGAAAGATAAGTAGATATAATATCATTTCCTTTAGACATTAAATGAGTAAACTTTCTAAACTGCCTAAGCACAGAAAAAAAAAATCGCTCACCTCGACTCCATCTGTTACTGTTGATACTGGACCCGTCTCCTCGCCGTCAGTGTTCACCCCCATGGCGGAATCACCCTGGAGCAAGTAAAATGAAAAGATATTCATCAGATAGGGATCACACGGCATCACGCTCTGCTTGTCCTGGAGCCCTGGTCAGTTCTGTTTAGTATAAGTTTATGCTTCTCATATTTCCTTTATTTTAGTCAAATCCATTCAATTTCGAATTATTTTTCCATTACAAACATAATAATTTACATAATGAATACATACAAAAGATACATTGGAAGGACCTCTTCGTAGGCAAAGCATATTCGGATGGGCCCTGTTAAAATAAATGCAATTAAATGAACATAAATGAAATACGAATAAAACCGGCAACAAGCAATAGTAATAGAAGCAAAAACATACAAGCACATACACTTATTCATTCCAATACCTATACCACAACCGTATTAGCACAACAATACTGATCAGTATACATTACATTAAATACCATGCACGCAGAAGTATAGTTTGACTGAAAAAGAAAAGGAATAGACACAAAGAGTTAGAGAGACAGAGAAATAATCAATTAAATGTATTCACTATACATTCAACCAGAACTATACAAATTAAAAAAATGATATGAGACCGAAGTCAGTTGATATTATTTATATTCTCTGTTTACAACTTAACGCTCCAGTCCTTTCGAAGCAAGTCTAGCACTTTCGTCTACAACGACTACAGTTTAGATGAACACTTTTTGAATTTTAATGATATTACATTTTCTAATTACACGTCACTAGGTTCAATACTGCATACTCATGTATATTAAACTTTCATAGTACTTACTTCTTTTAAAACACGAAGGTATAGAAGTGCCCTCAGTCTGGCATTAATCTAGCAGTATACACGTCAATAGCCTAGTCCAGAAAGGATGTCAAAAACCTGGCTGTAGAAGAGCACACCAAACCAGCTGCCAGCAGTTGTTGCAAAATAATGGCGTGGACTTTTAGAATGTAGGTTAGGAACGTTTCGATAACGCCTATATTTGTCACGTGATGTATATCGCGTCAATTTTGGTCCCAAGAGTTTATGAATTTACGTGGTTTCAAAGGCCTACTTTGACCTTTGTCTTATAATGCGTTTATTCAGTCGTTAATCATTTTCCGTAATTTGTATTTGTATTTTATAGATTGTGTCAGAGGTTATTATGATAACCAATCAGAATTATTATTTCAATCGAATAAAAATAGCCCTGTTATCTGATTACATCTACTACTGAAGATATGAAATTATCTTGAATATATCATATCAAATATTTGACGAATCTGTTTAAATGTTCAAATTTCGTTTTGCCCTCGTCACGTAGGCCACGTATTTAACCCACATCTTCATTTTTGTAGACTGGTAAACAATTTTCACTAAAATACCGTATTCTCTTCCTAACACTCCATGGACTGTAATTTTAAATACTAGATTATGAGGAACATTACCGTACAAGCTTTTAAGGGGGTCCTCAATGCTAGTAGGAGCGACTTCAACACATGATTAAGCGAGCAAGAAATTAAATAAATAAGTTAATGAATAAATAAATTTTAAAATAATACTTTGTAAGGTCCTGAGACCGACAGCCAAGAATAATAACAGTACATTAGACCGAAATAAAATCAAAGACATAAATAAGAAAATATAAAACACAAAATTAAGTTATTAAAGTTTGAAGATTCCGACGACCCACGAGACCACCAGCCGATATAACCAACAGCCCATGAGACCGATAAAAAGAATAAATACACATGGTAAGATGGAAAACTGCAAGTCTCGTGGACCGTCACTTTGGCGAAAATTATTAAAATTGCCTAGAAAGTTCAGAAGACCGAAATTTTGGTATAGTGGTCTGATGGTATCATGGGATGTCGGTCTATTGGACCATCAACGAAATCGCCGAACAAGAAAGATTAACAGAATCATTAAGATTGGATTCGGATGTTTATAATTTTTCGCATATCGAAATCTATGATCCAAGCTGAACTCAATTTGATCAGTTGCTGGATTAAAAATGGAAAAGATTTTTGTTTTGTAGAAAGTAAATATACAAGATGGAATATCTGCCACTATATACAACCCTCCCTCTCGTCAATTTAAAAACTACCAATATTGCCGTACTCGACACCTGAAATTCGGGCAGTGAGGTGGTCAATTCAATTCAATTTATTTCGCAATATAAAAATCAAAGTATACAAGGTAACAGTAAATTTTAACTATTTTTACAAATGTTATATGCGAGACTTTCCATGAAAGTTGCGAAAACCTGTAAAGTTTGATCGCCCATTACAGAAATACAAAATAGTATAAGTACATAACAATAAATTAAGTAAAATAAGCAAAGTACAGACACTTGAACTGATCATTAAACTTAAAACCACTTTTGTGCGAATTCTGTACACGGATTACATAACAAAACTCACGAAAGCACAAACTCTTATGAATTACTATACACATTTTTGTACAAGGGGGGGGGGGAGCGTCTAACATTGTGTATGTAATTTTATTTGTAATATTTCGATACATTGCCTCTATATTGTTCTTTACTCGCATCGCTCTTTTCCAAAATATCTAAAGTGGTAATTTGAATTGGGCGAGCGACCTCAGCCTCCCTGTCCCCCTCCCCGTTTAGAAAAATGGTGTATAGTAATTTATAAGAGTTTGTGCTTTTATGAGTTGTGTTATGTAATCCTTGTACATAATTCGCACAAAAGTGGTTTTAAAATGATGTTATGCAGAAGTTTAATGATCATAAGCTTTGGTGGGGGCAAGATGGAACAGGGAAATATGGGATAAGGCGATGCCATCATCTTATGACTACCCTTTACTAATGAAATCTTTCCGTATTTCATTACATAATATGTGTTCCATTATTCAATTAATTCTTTAAGTTATACGTATTCAGTTTGAAAAATGTAGCGTTTACCATGAAGGTGACTCTGTCATCAAGAGAGGTAGATTTTATTTTATTAAATACTATTTTTTTATTGTATTGTATCTTATTTATTTTTTATTATATTTTGTTTGTTCATTTCAAAATTTTCCTCGTATTTTCCTTTTAATTTCTTTCAATCTATTCTACATTATTCTAATCTGAATGGAATAGGTAAATGTGTTTAATAACATCCAACGCAAAAACTACCAGACGCAATCTTTATCTGTATATTGATTGTTTTTCATGGTTGAAGCATCTCAAGCTTTAAAAAGTATGTGGGCTTAAACCTGACTCACTGGAGGTATAATGGGACAAAACCAGACATTTGTTAAGGAGTGTAAATTTAGAGCAGTTTCTTTTTATAATTATTAATATGGCTGGGCTGTCAGATGTCGATTCATATATTTCTCTTGTTAATCATTGAGTGTGATGCGTGTACGTAATCTCTATGGCTTTATTCACTGTACAAAGTACAGTGGCAAGCGGGGGGTACCCAATAAACAAAATCACGTGAAAATCACGTCAATAACAAGGTATCGACTTAAGGAGAGTTACGTTCTTCAAACACCGGACATTTACGTAAATGTGTTAATACGTTTATTGCACTAGGTAACTTAAAACACACGTACACTAAATCACGCAATTGTCACTGCAATATCACCATTATAATAACGTGATTATCCCTACCTTGGAGACCACGGTTTGTAAACCTAATACTCCCGTGTTTGTTTGGTTATGAAATTACATCTTCATAAACGAAATTATCGCGTCACAGAAACACGTGAAGCGTTAGTGATAGTTTTAGTCAAAATATCTGCGTGAAATTCACGTGAATATTACGAGGCTGACTTGAGATGAATCATGTTCTTCATTCACGTGAAATTTACGTCGAAGAGGAAATATGTTACTGTAACCCGCGTTCAACCCAATAATTACGCAAATGTTACACAATAAATGAACCAAAATAATGACGTTCTCATCCCGTTTCTGAACATCGTGTCTTAGATCTTCCATAATTACGTCCAGGCGTGCCGGAAGCAGTTTGGGATTAGAGGGAATGGGGGGGGGGGGGGGGGGGGGGTGTAAACATCCCAGAAGAGAAAGCTAGTTGCAACTGGTCCAGTTGATGAACCAGTTAATGCCAACTGGTAACCCTGGAAATTAAATTGGGCTAAATGATCCAGGCCAGTTAGAATTCAACTGGTCTAGCTGAGCAATTAGAACAATTTGGTAAAACTTCCAACCAGTTAAACAGCAACAACACTTCAATACTGGTACGTCTGTATTTCCAATGTAAAGGCATTGGTAATAAGTAGACTTACATAATTTAATTAATCGAAATTTGTTCATATATATTGAAATTATTTAGTTCATAGTTAATGTTTCCCTTATTCATGTTTAACTAAATATAATTTATACGAAGTAGCGAAATGTCCTAATAACTGGTAATTTATATTTGTAGTATTTTCGAAATGAATTGCATATAACTAAATCATCAGTAATTAAGAAATATGCTGTAAATTCAGATAATTGTTTAAAAAACATAGATCTGCACGCACCCCATATTCAATATGCAAATTAATTGGTGTCAGCTGGTTCAACTGGAAATATGCCAAAAGTCAGTCATCAATTGGTGCAACTGGAAATATGCACACTCCAGTTATAAACTGGTGCAATGAAAATATGCCAACAGTCATTTATCAACTGGTGAACATAGAAATATGCCAACAGTCACGGGATTATCACCACGGAACTTAAATGGTAACTGTGAAACCATCAAGACACCCAATAATAACTCATTTTCACACCTGGAAAACACGGAATACCCAGCTTATATTAATAATCCGTTTGAGTCACGAGATCATCACCGCGGAACTGCTGGCAACTTTGACTACCATTTAAATAGGTGTTTTTAAGACACTTAATAATGACTAATTTTTCACACCTAAAAGTCACGTATGCCCAGCTTAGATTAATAATCCGTTTGAGTCACGAGATCATCACCGCGGAACTGCTGGCAACTTTGACTACCATTTAAATAGGTGTTTTAAGACACCTAATAATTACTAATTTTCACACCTTAATATCACGGATTCACAGCTTAGATTAGTAATCAGTTTTAACTACGTGATCATCACCAAGAAAGTTATGGTAACTTTGAAACCATTTTAAAAGGTGTTTTAAGACACCTAATAATTACTTATTGTCACACCTAAATATCACGTATTCACAGCTTAGATTAGTAATCAGCGTGAGCCACGTGATCATAACCAAGAAATTTATGGTAACTTTGAAACCATTTAAAGAGGTGTGTAAGACACCTCAGAAATACTAATTTAATATAACCAGAGTTTCACGGACAGAACAATAAACGATTAGCCGGTGTAAGTAACGTGATTATTACCATCGACCTTGGATAACCTGTGAAACCAATCGATAAAGGTGCTTACAAGACCAAATAATTACGTATTTATCACCACCATCGGTTAACGGACAAAGACTCGTTGCTTGGTCAAGTTGTTATTTGGTCATAAACACTTGATTTACAGAGGTAAGTGGAATCACGTTACTCCAGTCGCGTGATAAATTGGTGTTTTTTAGGTTAGATGAAAACGTGAACAGGAGTACCTTTTTTGTTTAAATGAAGGCACGTGTCGATAACGTTTAAATCTAGTTCAAAAGGCACCATACTTTAAAATCACTTAAAATACACTCCCAAAAGAGGTTACTTTTTAGTGTTTTGTTTATTGGGTATTTACTCCTTGCTGTATTGATTTAGCTTGATATGTGAAATAAACACTTGAGTCCATATCTATCTATTTCCGTGAACTCTTTCGTTTAATCTAGATATATGGAGCTTAAAATCAGGTGACTTGGAAAATAAAGGAATGAAGGTATCATTATTTGTTATGATTCATCGTTAAAATTAAAATATGATAATAAATAGTTTGTTGTCTCTCGCCACATGCAAAATTCTTCATATTCTGACAGACTGTTTACTGTAATGACTGATTTTGAAGTACCAGGCGGTAACCCTAGCAATACTTTCGTCAAATATGTCCAAATTGTAATCTCTCTGTTTCTCTTCCTCTCTCTCTCTCTCTCTCTCTCTCTCTCACACACACACACGCACACACTCACACACACACACACACACACACGCACACACACACAACTTTTTTTTTTTTTTTTTTAACAATTTTGTTTTATTTCTCCAGATGTGTAGTACAAACCATGACATACAATTGAATAAAATAAACGTGTTCAATATTGATGCTTTTACATAAACATAATTAAACACAAACTTATTTGCAGTATAATATAACTTAGCAACAAAGTAAACGTATAAGTACCTAAACATAATATGTCAATACACACACACACACCCACGCACACACACACACACACACACGCACACAATACGTGGCTGAAAGTACCCTTGAATTTGCACAACGAGACGTTTGAAAATAGTCAATGTAAGGATTCAGGTATTAGAATCCTACTTGGAACAGCTGGATGCAAAAAATGGAGTAAGTTCATGTATTTGTTTTTGTAATTCATCACTTACCCTGTGTAAGAGGACGATACGAGAGCATTCCTAGGCTTAAAAAGTTGTGTAGTCTTTGTACTTCGGACAGTATCGGTGACGAATTTCACTACTTATTTGATTGTGATAACTGCACTATTTATTTTTCTCACTACAGGACCCGCCCAAACATATCGAAAATGTTTTAACTAGACACAAAAAACATAAGCCCCCCCCCCCCAAAGCAATTCCTTGTAAATTTTGAACCACCAAGTTTTTTTATAAATTTACCTGAAAGGAAACTAATCATGTGGTTCTCATATAATTTTTTGGTGTGAAATCAGAGGTACCACATGTCAAACTTCACGAGATTGATGTCATTTCTTTA